>ML779220.1:370116-401503 GCA_009831015.1 Picea engelmannii
AGAAACACCTGATCCCCTTCTGCAAATTGACGTTCAGAGCGACCTTGATCTGCTTGTTGCTTCATGTGATTTTGTGCCATGACCAAGTTCTCTTTAAGGGTACGAAGAATATCCTCTCGAACTGTAAGTGTTTGGTCAATCGCCTGGACCTTCGAGGTACCCAGTAAGTATGAGAGAACTGAAGGGGGCTTCTGTCCATATACTGCTTCAAAAGGAGTCATGCATGTAGTTGTATGGTAGGAAGTGTTGTACCACCATTCAGCTAGGGGTAACCATTGAGCCCATTGATTTTGCTTTTCAGAGGAAAAACACCTTAAATATGTTTCCAAACACTTGTTGACAACTTTTGTTTGACCATCAGTCTGGGGATGATAAGCTATGCTTGGATGCAATTGGGTGCCCTGTAGCTTAAACAGTTCTTGCAAAAAATTGCTTGTGAAAGTTGGGTCACGATCAGAAACAATAGAGTGTGGCATGCCATGAAGCTTGAAGACCTGGTCCATGAAAATTTGAGCCACCGTGGATGCAGTAAATGGGTGTTGAAGAGCACAGAAATGAGCATACTTGGAAAGGCGATCCACAACCACCATTAGGACTGATTTATTTCCCGATTTGGGTAAGCCGGTAATAAAGCCCATAGAGATATCCTTCCAAATACCAGGTGGAATTGGAAGTGGTTGTAGTGTGCTCGACGATTTGACTGTTTCTCCCTTGTTGCGTTGACACACCTCACATTCAGTAACAAAATTATGGATGCCTGTTTCATACCATCCCAGAAGAAAGAACGTTTGACCCTATCATAGGTTTTGGTGAACCCGAAGTGCCCCGCTATGGGTGTAGCATGAAGCTCAGAAAGTAACATGGATTTAAGCTTTGATTGTTTACTTAAATACAAACGACCTTTGTATCGAAGCTCATCCTGGAGCCAAGAGTACCCTGGGGAAGCTGGAGCATTGGTCTGCAATTGCTGGATCAGATGCGAACTTTTGGGATCTTGTAGCCATTCCTAGCGCACAGCTTGGAGTCAATATGGTACAATGAAGGAAAGAGTAAAAAGGGATCCTTCTTCTTCATATTTTCGAGACAGTGCATCCGCCACCACATTGTCTTTGCCCTTCTTATAAATGATCTAATAATCATATCCAAAGAGCTTAGTCACCCATTTTTTTGCTCCGGGGAGGAAATGCGTTGTTCCAGAAAGTACTTGAGGCTTTGATGGTCTGTCTTAATTTGGAAACGTTGCCCCAAGAGATAAGGGCGCCATAGATCAACGGCATGCAGAATAGCCAACATTTCCTTTTCATCGATGGGTTTTCCCAGATTCCTTTCAGATAGTTGTCTATTGGTGAAGGCCAAAGGTCGACCCTCTTGCATAAGGATAGCACTGATTCCTTTCCCTGAGGCATCACATTCCAACACAAAGGTCTTTGTGAAATCAGGAAGGGCCAGAACCAGAGTGGTGCACATGGTCGTCTTCAAGGTTTGAAAATCTTGAGCAGCGGCTAGAGTCCAAGTGAAAGAGTTCTTTTTGAGGAGCGTCATGAGAGGTACTGCAATCTTGCCATAATTCTTAACAAACTTACGATAATACCCTGTTAAGCCCAGAATTCCATGCAAGCTTTTGAGAGTCTTTGGGTGCGGCCAGTCTTGCATAGCTTCAATCTTTTTCGGATCCACCCTGACTCTATCCTTGCCAACCAGATGACCCAAGTATTCTACTTCTGAGGAACCAAAAGCACATTTAGACTGTTTCAGGAAAAGTTTGTGTTGAGAGAGTAGATGGAGAACTTGATCCACATGAGTAAGATGGTCTGTCCAGGTTTTGCTATAGATTAGGATATCATCAAAGAAAACTAATACAAAATGACGGAGAAAATGACGGAAGACATGATTCATGAGGCTTTGGAAGGTGGAGGGGGCATTACACAAGCCAAAGGGCATGACCAAAAACTCATAGTGGCCCTCATGAGTTCGAAAGGTCGTCTTGGGAATGTCTGCCTCCTTCATACGTATCTGGTGATAGCCCGAGCGAAGATCAAGTTTAGTAAAGAATTGGGCACCACTCAATTCATCCAGGAGGTCATCAATGACAGGAATGGAAAATTTGTCTTTAATGGTCAGTTTGTTGAGGGCACAGAAATCAAAACACATTCTCCAAGAACCTTCTTTCTTCGTGACCATGACTATAGGAGAAGAGTAAGGGCTCGTACTAGGGCGGATAACGCCTGCAGTAAGGAGTTCCTAGACCATCTTCTCAATTTCATTTTTTTGTGAAAAGGGATGGCGATACGGATGGATATTGGGAGGAAGGTTTCTGGGTACAAGGGGAATGGAATGATCATGAACACCGCGGGAAGGAGGAGTCCTTGGGGAGTGGAAAATACCATTTGGTGTTTAGAAAGGAGGGCTTGGAGGTCTTCCGGCACCGGGGGTGTCTCTGTTGCTTGTATGGCATGGAGTTGGGCAATGACACCGGAATGACCTTTTTTGAGCAGCCTTTACTTGCGATGGGAACTAATGACCTCAAGTGAACCAGCCGTGATGTCTTGGAATTTATATTGGTGGCCTTCCTAGTCGAATTGCATGGTTAATGCCTTAAATTCCATGAGAATGGGACCCAAAGTCCTTAGCCAATCTACACCCAACACAATGTCACAACCGCCCATGTCGATAACAAACATATGGGATTTTAGGTGGTAGTCACCGATTTGGAGACGCACATTTTCACAGCGCCCTCCACATTTCATGGAACCACCAATAGCAATCATGATTTGGAAATTGTTGACAGCATAGATGTAGCAATGAGTTTCTTGGGCAATGCGGCGATGAATAAAATTATGGGTGCTTCCACTATCAACCAGAATGATGACCTTCTGATGCTTGATGTAACCGATTAACTTGAGGGTTTGGGGGGCGGAGAATCCAGTGAGAGCATTGAGGGAAATGATCGGTTCCACTTCGGGAGGGTCTGAGGGAGGGGTTATGTCAGTGATTTCAGGTGACTCAGGCACAAGGGGAGTTTCAACATCCTCTTCCGAAATATCCTCAAAGATGGCCATAAAAAGATTTTGTTCCTTACACTTATGGCCCGAGAAATATTTTTCATCACAATTATAACAAAGGCCTTTGAGTTGGCGTTCAGCCATTTCAGCCCTGGTCAATTTTTGGATCTTTAATGGGGTGGAGGGAGTAGTGGGATTTACGAGTTTAGGACGAGGGATAAAGGAGGGTTTACGATTTTGAGAGGATACAACTTGTTGTGCTTCTTTAGCTTTTTTAGTAGCTTCCACCCAACTCGAAGGTCGAGCCATGAGGACATGGGCCCGAATCTCCTCCTTGAGGCCACTGATAAAACACTCTCGAAAGAAAGCATCAGTCATGCCCTCTGTTCTAAAAGTCAGGCGCTCAAAGGCAGCTATGAAGTCTTCTACTATTCCTAATTGTTTCAACTTTGTCAAACGGCCCAAATGGTTGGTGTCAGTGTCAAAGAGTTCATAAAGCTCAGTCACAAATTGGGTCCAAGCAATATACCGTTGACGGGAAGTCTTTCTCCATTGCCACCATTTCCAACGTTCTTAATCTAGATGGAGAACACCATACCGGAGTTTGGCCAAGTCATCTGTAATGTCGTATAAAGAGAAATAATGTTTCATTTGGGTGACCCAACCAGTGGGGTCCGAGCCATCAAATTTGGTCACATCCACCTGCGGAAGGCGTAGGTCACGTTGAAAGTAATGGGGCTGAAAGGTATGGGAATGGTAGGAATGTTCACCTTCAGTCTTTGGAGGTGCAACAGAGAAAGGGTCATCTGTAGGGATCTTTAGTTTAGTGCAGAGTGAAGAAAAGACAGATTCAAGCTGGGTGGTCAATTCTTGTTTGACTTCCTCCATTGAGGACTGCATGGTTGTATTGATGGATGAATCGATGGAGGCAATAGTAGCACTGAGTTGTTTCAATTATTTTTGGGTCTCGAGGAAACCAGATTGCAAAGTGTTGAAGCGAGCTTCCAGGTTTTGGCTACGGGTATGGGCCATGAGGATGGGTGAACTGAAAAGGGGCGAGTGGGGTCAAAAATTTTGCCAAAAATGATATGGATGAATGTGATAAGGGAGAAGAGATGAATCCAATGAAATAGGCCTCAAATAATGGTGAAAAAAATTCCCGACTTTATTTTATTTTTTATTTTTTTACACCTCTGGAGTTATACTCCGATCTGAAGAATACTGCAGCGATGAAATCCCCAAATGCTTAACCAGAAAGAAATGTGTATTTACTTGGCAACCCGAACACGGTTGCGCGGCAATAGATCTTGTCTGTTTTAATTTGTTTATGTTTCTGTCCCCCAAAGGTTAGGTATTCAAGGGTTCTACAGACAAGGGTTTTCCCTGTGCTATAGCTCTCTGATATACGTGCGGGGTCCAACAGTGGTACTCGACCCAATATCTCAGGGCACTAACTAAGGAGGATAGACCGTACCCTTATCCGTACTACCTGACTACCCAGGTATTGGAGAGTATCTTCCCAAGTGTTGTTCTCGGTGGCACTATAGCAGTGAGGCAATTGATCGGTTTATCTAAAGAGGGCTTCAGGAAATCTAGGTCGATCCGTACACAGGTGTTGTCTGATGTACTACCACTCGAAGGGGTACCAACAGGGGTTACAAGGGTGGCCAACAGATGTGCGCTTAAGAACCACTTGTATTTCCTGCGTGTATGAATCCCTCAACCGCTAGTTTATGCGCCTAATGACAGATCTCTATGGCTTAAAAACATCGGAATACGTCTCTACCCTGAAAAAAAAATTCCCACAATTTATGCCAAGGAAAGTGCTCTGATACCACTTGTAATATACCAGATATAAAAAGTATGCAGAACATAAATAAAATGCTAGAAATGGCAGAATAACAGTAATATAACCAGCATAATCTCCACAATAACACAGAAATGATATAAGAACAACAACAGAAATAACACTTTGATTCAGAAAGCAATGTTCACGGGCCTCTTCGAGGGGGCAACCTCCAGTCGAGCAGCGCTCTGTTACAATAATCTCCAAGCTAGGGTTTTCATACCCTCGACCCTTATTTATACTAAATATGTCTATCAAGAGAAGCATCTAGAGGAAGATCCTTCTAGAAGCGGAAGCTTTTATTAGGTCTTCTTACATCCGCCTTATTATATTTTATTGAAAAGCCTTATTAATATTGACCTTTATTACATCTGAATATATTGATCTACCTATGTGCGAATTAGGACCCTAACATCTGTAATCTATATTGAAATCATTGTCGTTGATTTGTGATTAATGCCATTAATATTGATGGTTCGTGATCGGGGACTTGGATGAAATAGGTTCGAAATTTCTCGAATCGCGAATTCACGAAAGATTAATTGCGAGATAATCTTGTTTAAAACATTAATTAATCGCGTTTAACTTCAAGTATTTTTAGGTATTCGATCTTTGGGATTTTTAACAGTAGCTCGAGATAGAATCCCCAAAACACGAAACTGCGAAAGGATTGATTATTGGATAATTATTTTTTATCTTTAATTAACTTCGTTTAAGTTTGAAGTGTTTCGGAAGTTCGGACTTCAGAGACTTCAAGATGTGATGGATGATAAACGTTCGAACCTCCGAAGTGCGAAGTTATTAACTGTCTTTTAACTGAGATTAACTTAATTTATTAAGATTTAATATTTCGGTATTTTGTTGCTTCGTGGATTTGCAATTTAGCTCGTCATTATATTTCTGAATGGTCGTTACTCGCAGTGACGTGTCGAGGGTGACGTCATTTTAAATGACGTGTTGAGACCAAGGGGTGCCACGTGTTACTTAAATTCGTACGAATCTTCGTAGGCAAATGTCGCAAATGGATGCCACGTGTCAACCCAGGGAAGACTCAGAAAATACATGTGTATTATGCCTCGTATTCTTTGAAAGTTTATGAAATAGTGATAACGGATTCTTTCGAGTTTTGGGGTTTTTAAAGTCATGACTTGTTGAAATGCCCGAAGCGACCTTTTAGTGATTTGGCTATTTAATAATCATGCAGCTCCACCACTCTGAAGAGCTTAGGATTGTCAGATCAACCGAGGAACTCCATCAATGGCGAATATTGCACGCGTCTTGTTACGATTTAACTAGAGAATTTTATGTTTTAAAGCTCAAAGTTATAGGATTATATATGTTCCAACAGTGTGCATCTAGGGTTTATAGTGTGGAGGATCTTCTCTTGAGAATATAGCAAAGGATTGTTGAGTTTTTTCCCTTGGTTGAGAAGGGTTTTCCCAGGATACTTCTTGTGTTCTTGTGCATGGTTATTCTTCTTGTGATCTTGGTTATTACAGCACTTGTGTATGGTATTGTTCCATTGTTTATGGTTCAAGTACATGCTAAATTCAAATAAACCACATGTGCATGAGCTAAGTATTAAAATTCAACAAGGAGTCTCATGTATGCAAGTTGAAGAAAGCCCTGTATGGACTAAAGCAGGCACCTCGTGCGTGGTATGAGAAGTTTGATGGATACTTGATGAGTTTGGGCTTCAGCAAAGAGTGTTGATGATCCTAATCTATACTACCACATTGTTAGTGACGAGTGCCTGATTTTGATCCTATATGTTGATGACTTATTCCTCACCGGTTCAGAAAGCCTCATTGTTGAATGCAAGCATGCATTGGCTTTTGAATTCGAGATGAAGGACCTTGATATGATGCACTACTTCTTGGGACTAGAAGTGTGGCAGAGCACTGATGAGATTTTCCTCAGTCAAGGAAAATACACAGTTGAGATATTGAAGAAATTAGGGATGACAGACTGCAAGTCCAAGTCTACACCGATGGTGATGAATCTGAAGAAAATGAACGAGGCTTCTTCTGATTCAAGCGAGATTGATCCACATATTTACAAGACAGTTGATTGAATCATTGATGTATCTGGTTAACACCAGACCTGATATATGTTATGCAGTGAGTGTACTCAGTCAGTTTATGAGTCAACCGAGACAGACACACTAGATAACAGTGAAGCATGTGTTGAGATATTTACGATGCACGGTTGGTTGTGGACTGAGATATGCCTCTGGAGTAGACATGAGATTGTAGGGATATGCCGATGCAGATTGGGCAGGGAGTGCAGTGGACTGGAAGAGCACATCTAGTTGTTGTTTTACTTTGGGATCTGCCATGGTTTTCTGGTGTAGCAGGAAACAAACTTTTGTGGCTTTGAGTACCGCAGAAGCAAAGTACATTGCATTATGTGTGGCAGTCTACGAAGCAATGTGGCTTCGAAAGCTCCTTGTAGACTTATTTGGTCATGAGATGGATTCCACTGTTATCCATTGCGATAACCAGAGCTGTGTGAAGCTCTCTGAGAATCATGTGTTTCACAATAAATCGAAACACATTGAGATCAAATACTATTACATCAGAGATATGATGCAGAGGAAAGCAGTACATGTGCAATACCTTTCTACACATGAGGAAGTTGCAGATGCCTTCACCAAACTTCTTGCCAGGACGAAGTTCGAGTACTTCCGTGAGACACTTGACCTGGTGGAGAATGGCTCCCTAGCTAAGAGGGAGTGTTGTTGATTGCAGCTTCATGAGACATTCTCCCGGTCGTTCTCCTCTAGACTGAGTTGAGACGATCTCAGAGAGAGCGCATGTGATGGATGTGTCATACTCCTTTGGACTGAGTCAAGATGACATGTGGTCTCTTGTTGTGCTCCTCTGGACCAAGTTGAGACGACTTGAGATGGTCTCCTGTCAGACTCACATGGACTTAGTTGAGTCGACTTGAGATGGCTCTCCAGATGGTACTCTTATGGACTTGGTTGAGTTGATCTGTTGAGACCGATGTCCCTATGGCTGAGCACAGTTGGATGTGTCTCTAGTGGTTGAGCACTAGAGGATGTGTGGAACCCTTGCTATATTGTCTAAGAGTAAGATTTACTATGTAACCCTAATTGTGTAAAGGGTACAAGTCGACCCCACCATGTAAAGATAATTAATATTGTGTAAATATTAATTATATCATTGAGTTATAGAAGTTGGCCTTATTGTGCCAATAGACACATTTATTTGATGTGTTAGGCAATGTATAAATAAGAGATCGATCCCCATTGTGGATCATCTCTCTCGCTCACACTCAACGCATGGTCTGAAATTGTGAGCTGCAATTTAGGGCGCACTTTTCTAGGTGCCATCTTTCTCAATCATAGAAGCACCCTCTTGTGTGCTCTAGGGTTTCTGGTGTGGAGGATCTTCTCTTGGAAAATATAGCAAAGGATTGTTGGGTTTTTCCCTTGATTGAGAAGGGTTTTCCCAAGATAAATTATTTTGTCTTGTGCATGGTTATTCTTCTTGTGATCTTGGCTTACTACAGCTAGTGTATTGTTGTTACAGTGGTTATGGTTCGAGTTAATGCTAAATTGAAATAAACAACATGTTTGAGTTAAATTTAACACTAGGCAGCATTTCCCTTTGATCGTTTGAGGACAGAGCCTTTCTCAGAAGCAGCGCAGGCAGGTGTTCAAGCAAGCAGCATGGCCAACAGAAGGTCGGGTGTAGCAGGATGGCGTCGAGAGCTCCATGACGAGGAATATGAAGCTCTGGTTAATCTAGTCAATTCACTTCAAATCAACATGCAGAATGCCTCAGTTCAATGGAAAAATGCAATGGACCTACTAATTTCTCAAAGGCAAGGAATTCAGCAGCGACGGGATGAAGTGAACACCATTTGTATCGAGGTAACAGATCTTCGCTCCAGACCTGTCTTTCCAGCCCAGCCATCTAGTCAGGGAATTTCAGATGCAGCTTCGTCTCCAACTCCTCCCAGACAGATTCCAAACCTCAATTTGCCACCAAACTCTACAGAAGAAGCTCGGGATGGAACTCCATTAGACAAAGTTTAACCAATATGCTATGTTTTTTTGTTTTTTTGATACTTGGTATATTTTATAGATGGTATATTAGGCTCTGTAGTAGTTGTAAGCCAATTTCAAGGCTCGTAGTTTGTACAATTTCAGACAGGGATAAACTTCAACCTGATTATGAAATTTACATGCCTCTTTTGAATCTGTAATGACTCTCTCTGTGGCTAGAACACAATTTTTTGAATACAAATTTTACTAGTTTTATATACACATACACACACACACAAAAGAAATAATGAAAATACTAATAATATAAAATATTCCATATTGAGTATTTCAAAAATATTGAACACATCCCAAAATGATGTCACCAAGATCTTAATTAAGATGAAGTGTATATACGGTTAAATATTGTCAAATAAAAACATAACACATAATCATCCTTAACTTTTATATGTCCAACTCAACAATTATTGTTGACTCAATTCTTTGAAATTCTATTTGTTAATGAATTTTCGAGTCAGCAAGCATGGCTTTTCTTATAAGGCCAATTTTTTTAGCAAATTTGCTCTAATATTTTTTTAGCTCTGGACGTTTCGACTCTAGTACCAAGAATATCATTAAGTGGATGAGGATTAAATGCAAAGCATGAATTTCTCCATTCCTTGAATATGCATTTTTTAGTAAGTCAGATTGCTAAAGACAACCAACTATACTATTTGACCGAGCACATTACGAGTAAGTGGAGTTATTTTAAAGGACGAGCTGCATAACCAGCCTCCACCTTTCACTCGACTTATAACCATCTTCACTATTTTAAGTTATTATCATTCTTTTCAACCTCCAAGGTTTCATAAATATTCCGTTTCATATAGTTATTTACTTTAGCAATTAGTTTTGCATCCTCTACACAGATTTGATGGTCAATGTTACAAGAGTGTTAAGTTATAACAGATCTTTGGACCTTGCTGTACGTGATATAAGCATAATGTTCCTCAAGTCTCACATTCATGGATCTACCAATCCCCCTGACATAGACTTTTCCACAAAAACAAGGTATGTCATATTACTTTGTGCATGTTTGGATTTACTGAATCTTTTACAGTGTAACATATTTTTAATGATGTTTGGTTGGGTAAAAATAACTCTTCTATTACTCTTCTTCAGGCAACATATTTTTCTCTTTCATTATCCTCTTGTTGCATTATGCAGCATTTCCTCCTAGTTTTTAAGTCAGCTCTGTTGAACTGTCTTTCATTGTAATTGCTTTCTCTAGATGTTCTAACTGTTGCTCTATGTGATCCATGTCGGAGACCTCATAGCTCTTGTTACCAAAGGGCTGATTATGACTTTCCTTTTGTTGGATAGTGGTGTGAATCCGCATACAAGTATATGTCAGTGAGTTTTCCTTCGGCATACTTGATGTGCTAAATATCCATCTTGCTAAAAATTATGAATGCAATTTTGGTCTATGAATAGTATCCATTCATTTATCAATGATCTTGATAAAATAAAATAAAAAATAAAAAGCAATTTCATTCACTAAATTTTGATAAAAAAAAAAAAAGTTATTATAAAACTAAATGAATTATAACTCGATTTTTTTAGTACCCAATGGAAATATTAATCTGTACCCAATCTAACAATACATATTTCCTTGCCCTTGACATTTAATTTTATCGTGACATTTAATTTAATAACGATAAAGAATGAAATAATTAACCAAAAATGACCATTTTAACTATCAACAATCATTGTTTTTCAATATCAGCCTATTTCATGGTTTGATAAACATGGCTCATTCTCACGACTTGAGAAGAATGCATAGTAACCTATTGCATATGCCCCACACAAAAATTGAATAAAGAATCATTTAATTTTTACGAAATTTTATCTTTTAAACAACTTTAAAATTGTAGAATGAATACAACTCATATGATGTATTATTATTAACCTGAAGTAATTGTCATTTCAGCGGTACTTCTAGGGTGTTAGTGTTAAGGCATATAATAATTTTTACCCCTGGACAACACACAATAAATATATTAATAATAATATTACTGACAATAGTTGCTAGTAAATAATAACGATGAGTTTAATGAAGGATTTTTACCACAAGGGCCTGTATTGGTTGTTCATATTTTATTTTGTCATCTAGTTAGATATTTATTATGCTCTTTTATTTGGGTCCATTGCAGTTTACAATTGTAACCATTTATCATTTTAAGCCATTGTTTTTCCTGCCAAACCTGTTTTAGCATTTTTTTTACTAACCTTGCGTGATAAATAATGTGCTTTAGTTTGTTGTCATGCAGATGCATTAGCTTAACAAAATTCTATATATACATTTCCTGTCTTAAGTGCATGTTCTCAGATCAGTGTTTTTTCCTTCAGAATAGTTAATGGCCAGAACATTCTTGTCAGTGTATTGTCAAGCAGCCACCACATCATTCAATTCATATTTTACTTGAAATGGTTCCAAACTCTGATCTAAAGAGATAGTCTGAAAGGACAATTTTAAGCCAAAAAAAATCTCTCTCAATGTCAGTAAAACATGAGTTCTAGTGCACATGGATTTTAAACCTTCATAGCTACTCCATGATCAACATTCTTACTAAATAATTGGAAATCCAGAAGATTAGAATGTCAAAATGTTTCAAGAGCAGTCGAATGGCCTAGTACCTAGTGATATGACAGCCAATCTTTTGCTTCAACTTAAATGCACTTGTAAAATTCCTGACAGAATAAATAGTATTATAAAAATTCATCATGATGCAAAGCTAAAATATGAGAGTGTTTTCCAAGATAAAGAATAAATGCCAAAATTGTAATAGGAAAAAACTCTGCACAAATACTTTCAGAAGGAATACAAGAATTTTAGAAGTATAGTTTCTATTTGAAACAAAACACAGCCATTTAATGAATTACAAGAAAACGTGGAAGACAAAGGATAACAAGAGCATGTTGCAAGACACAACAGAGATTCTTACAGTGTATGTCCAGGTTCCTTCTTCTCGATGCTTTCCAAAGTGAATTGCTGAAAAATGCATATAGAATCTTAGAGATTACAGATTACTATAGCAAAGCATCACAACCTGCATAACGCTCACTTACATGAAAGTGCCCTTAAGCCTTTCCATCATTTGGGCTGGGGTAGTCCAATTTGATATCAAAGGCACTCACTTGCCCACTGATATCCTTGTACTGTAAATTCCTTATATCTCCAAAGCCTTCACTGTACTCTTGATACTCTGGCTTTACACGTCGAACTGGCACTGTTACAGAGTAGACAGTTCCAAGGTCTGGGTCAGCTGAAACATTTAACTGCACTTTATCCTCTGAGTCAATCTCCACAAAGTCTGAGAGTGCACCCACAATATTGTTGACGATTTTTCGTTTTGCATCATCAGTTACATCACATCTGTCAGAAAAGAGGATCATTTTCAGTCTCTGCTTTGCTATGTCTGCGTTTGAAGTTCTCTTGAGTTTTCTGGGAAACAATATGTTCCATGCCCAATTTAGTCGCTCAAACAAATTCATATCTACAGCTTTACGGATAAAGTCATCAATGTCCTGTGTTATAGAAACATTGGAGAGACCATCATCCCCAACTCCATAACATCGATGAGACTTTCCTACGTGATATCTTCCCAATGCCAAATGCAATTGCATGGGAATTTGCAGTGGAAGCATGGATTTACAGTCGCGAACAAATGAAGTGCTACATTTGAATCTATCCACCTGTTGAGAAAGTGATAAAACCACTGTAAAGAGAAAACTTATCATGAAAAACAGGATAGTTAACAAAGGGGGGAAATGAAAGTTACTACACAGTCTGAATTTTGAAGCTACCATCCAACAGGCTCCATTCACAATATAACTTATTTTTCAAAAAACTGTCAAACAAAGAATCTCATATGTCCATGCAATCCAACTTATGAGAACATGGAAACTTAAAAGAATCCAAGAAACCAGTGAGACCATCTAGAGAAATGACCAGTATAAGTGGATTTCCAAAGCTACCGTTATTCTTTTTCTAGATAACTACTTCAAAGTTAAAACTTGACTGATTTCACCCTGTGGACAACAGTAACCATGGCTGTTAGATGTCAATCAAAGCCATACCCAAAAGAGCCTAGTTAAATCTGAATTACATGCACGTAGGGCATATTGATATAATAAGCGCAAAAGTAACAAATGCAAGGGAAAGAATACATGCATCTAATAAGGAAAGGTAATAGCGGTGAAAAAATGGCAAATTTGTGGCTGTTGTCCCCGTGAAAATAAAAAAAAAAAAAAAAACAGATGCAAATCTCTTGGGATTAAAAGATCCGGCGTTAAGATGGATCTGCATTTGATTTTTTTTATGTTATATTTTTTTATGTCCACGTTGTTTTGATCTTAGACATTGGACATCATTTTTTTTTCCATTGTGAGTGTTACAGGCAGGAATAAAAAAAATTATATAGGCAATAAAGACACTGTAAGAGAAAGTTAAATCAAATGTAGTTTGCCTTATTTTGGAGCATTTTGGTGGTAAATTCATCTACAACGTCTCTATTAACAGAGGGGGGCCTTCAGAAGGTGGAAGAGGTTGATATTGTTGATGATTGCAGCGTCGTGTGACATTCTCCAGGTCGTTCTCCTCTGGACTGAGTTGAGTTGATCTGTGAGAGGGCCCATGTGATAGGTGTGTCGTTCTCCTTTGGACTGAGTTGAGACAATGTGTGCCCATGTGTTGGGTGTGCCCATGTGATGGCTGTGCGTCAGACTCTGGACTGAGTTGTGATGATGTGTGGTCTCTTGCTTTGTACTCCTCTGGACTGAGTTGAGTCAGCTTGAGATGGTCTCCTGCCTTGTACTGATGTGGACTCAGTTGAGTCGGCTTGAGATGGTACTCTTGTGGACTCAGTTGAGTGATCTGTTGAGTATGACGTCCCTGTGGCTGCGCACAGATGGACGTGTCCCTAGTGGTTGAGCACTAGTGGACGTGTGAGATCCTTGCTATATTGTCTGAGAGTAAGATTTGCTTGTAACCCTAATTTGTGATGTAAAGGGTACAAGTCGGCCCCACCATGTGAAAGAATTAATATTGTGTAATTATTAATTATATTATGAAGTTGTACAGGTCGGCCCTATTGTGCCAATAGACACATCATTTGATGTGATAAATTTTGTATAAATAAAGAGCAAAACCCCATTGTGGATTACACTCACTTGTCATCTCATGATTTCAGAAGTTGTGGTCTGAAATTATGAGGACTGCAATTCGCACTTCTCTAGGAGTTAGTTTTCTCAGTCATAGCAGCACCCTACTGTGTGCTAGGTTAATGCTAAACAGAAATTGAAATAAAACTAGATGCATGTGCTTAACCATCATAAAACTTAATATGGTATCAGAGCAGTACTTGAAGATGACTACTGCACAGCAAATAAAGGAAGGCCGTGGAAAGGTGAGGGCTGCTAAGCCTCTGCTGTAGGTGTAAAGGAAGGGCCAAACCTCCCTTAAATTTCTGAAGTGAAGTATGAGGCTGGACACAGGCCTACTAGGCTTGGCCGAGCCCTGTTGAAGGTCCTAAAGGGAGACCGCAGCCCCTCTAGGGATGCCGCAGCTAGAAGGTGCCTAACAGACCTCTCAACCGTAGACCTAATTAAAATTGCAGACCTCTAGCAGCTTCCGTCTTTCTGAGGCAACGAAAATTTGAGGCTTATTTCTGAGACAAGTTGGGCCAGTTCTGAGGCCTATTCTGAGGCAAGTTTGAGACCAGATTTTTCAGTTTTTCAAGCAGATTTAAAACAGTTTTATGACTAATTTCAGGCCTGTTTTAAGTCTGATCTAAGGGAGGCATTAAGGCCGAGTATCTGAGGCTGAAAGACTGAGTTTTTTTTTTAAGGTAATCACAGGCAGACTAAGGGCAGATCTGAGGTGCAGATCTGAAGTGGATCTTAGGACTAATTCTGGGGTGGCTTGAAAGTTGAGAGCAGATAGGCCGAGTCTCCTGAAGATTTTCTTTTAAGACAAACTCTGAGACAGTGGGGCACAAGATCTGAGGTCAAACCAGGGCAAGGTTGTGGTCTCTTTCTGTGGTATATTACAGCAAGTTACAGAGAAACTTCAGACCCACTCCTTGTATTATTTGAGGACTGTTCAGCAGTATATATTTCAGACTATTTTAGATTTGTTGGATGCAAGGTTGAGGGCGAAGTTTGGATCTATCTTATGTACACCCAAAGCGAAAATTGAGGAAACAGCTAGGCCAAGATTGAGATCTATCTGGGCACAAAGTTCAGATCTGCTATAGGAAGCAAATTTCTAAAATCTGAGTTTGAAGAAGTTTTGAGGCAAACTTCTTAAACTTGTTTCAAGAGTGATCTTTGGTGTGACTTTTGAGCGTGGGCTATATTCAAGCTCTAGTAAGGAGACTAGACTTGCAACCCTTGTCACTAGGAGACTAGACTTGTAACTAGTGATGTGAAAGGGTTCAAGCCCTTGTCACTGTGAGACTAGGCTTGCAGCTAGTGATGTGCAAGGGAAGCAACATTAGCCACCTCAAAAGAAGTCAAGGAATGCAAGCAAGAACGACGAGGAGTTCTTCTCTATCTCAGCTTTCTCAGGAGGACCAAAACCAAGATTGAGCATGATTGTATACTAAGCTAAGTCTTGTACTACTTTCCTTAATTAATTTCATCATTACTCTGTAGTTGTTTGCTTTTGATGATGAAGGGTATTATCCCTGGTGTGGGAGCCCTCACGACTTGGACCATTATCCTTGGTGTAGGAGTCCAAATTTTTTGTTTGGTTGGTCATTATCCCTTCAGGAGGCCATCTTGGTTATTATTCTAGTACAAGAGGCCATTTTGGTTGTTATCCCTTCAGGAGGCCATCTTGGTTATTATCCTAGTACAGGAGGCCATGTTGGTTGTTATCCCTACGGGAAGCCAGATTTCTTATTTCATTATTGAAGGGCTATTATCCCCGGTACGAGAGCCCATTTGTGTTGGTTGGTTATTATCCCAGTACAGGAGGCCATTTTGATTGTTATCCCTACGGGAGGTCATCTTGGTTATTATACTAGTACGAGAAACCAGCATAATACTGTAGAGACAGTAGAGGACCTAAGAAGACTATTGAATTTTCACTATGCTAGGCTCAAGCATGAGGTTTATTTCATTTAGCATGTACTTGAACCATAAACAAATGCAGCTACACCATACACAAGTGTTGCAATAACCAAGATCACAAGAAGAATTACCATGCACAAGATACACAAGATTTATCCTGGGAAACCCTTCTACTCAAGGGAAGAAAACCCAGCAATCCTTTGCTATATTCTCAAGAGAAGATCCCCCAACCATAAACCCTAATGCACACAAGAGGGTGCGTCTACAACCTTGAAACTAGCGGCCAAGAGAGGTGCGCACTTCAGCCTTAAAAGCACTTGCTGAAATTTCCAAATGACAAGTGACAAGTGTGTGATTGTGTGTTTCCTCAATGGGGAAATCACCTCTATTTATACAAGACCAGACACAACAATAGGTGTGTCTATTGGCACAACAGGGCTGACCTCAATAACTCAGAAATATAATTAATTATTACAATAAACCTTAATTATCTTTCACATATGGTCGGGCCGACTTGTACCCTTTACATCATAATTAGGGTTACAAGTAAATCTTACACTTAGACAATATAGCAAGGGATCCACACGTCCACTAGTGCTCAGCCACTAGGGACATGTCCACCTGTGCTCAACCACAGGGACGTCATACTCAACAGATCTCTATCTCAACTGAGTCCACAGGAGAATCATCTGGAGTACCATCTCAAGCCTGACTCAACTAATTCCATAGGAGTACAAAGGCAGGAGACCACATCGACTCAACTCTCACACAGAGGAGAACGATACACCCATCACATGGGCTCTCACAGGTCGACTCAACTCAGTCACAAAGGAGAACGTATCTTGGAGAATGTCACGTGACGCTACAATCATCAACAAAGACATGGAATGTCTCCAGGTTAGCAACACAAGAAAAGGAAGATGTTCACCCTTCCAACTTCAGAGGGAGTCAAACTATTTGAAAAGAAGGAAGAGACAATACCTTCTCCCCTTCAGCAGGTCAGAGGGAGTCAGTTATTGATACAAGTCATCCAGTTGATCCTGTAGCTCCAACTAATGATTCCCAAAGACATGACAGCAGGCCGGGAGAGGCCTACATGGGCTCGATAGACTCTGCTAAAGGCAGAGGGACATGCAGCTCCTCATGATATATTCCAAGAGAGCAAGAGACCACATAGATTTTCGAGCTATGTTTCAGCTTTGAGCCACATTATTGATACTGAACCTTCTTGTCATGGAGAAGTAGTAGGACAGCAATTTTGGAAGATGCCATGACAGAAGAGTATCAATCCATCATGAAGAATGATGTGTGGGATATTGTTCTGAGACTAGAAGGGAAGCTTGTGGTGACATCCAAATGGATCTATAAGATCAAACATGCAACTGATGGAAGTGTCGAGAAGTACAAAGCAAGATTTGTGGCTAGAAGATTCTCTCAGGTGGAGGGAATAGATTATGAGACATTTGCTCATGTTGTCCAAATACACTTCATCTATATGATTATTGATCTTGCGGCATCCATGGGTTGGAGACTACATCAGATGGATGTAAGGACAACCTTTCTCAATGGTGAGATTGAGGAAGAAGTAGCCATATGGATTCATAACACATGAGAAGGAGTCTCATGTATACAGGTTGAAGAAAGCCCTGTATGGACTAATGGAGGCACCTCGTGCTTGGTATGAGATACTTGATGAGTTTGGGCTTCAGCAAGAGTGTTGTTGATCCAGACCTATACTACAACACTGTTGGTGACGAGTGCCTGATTTTGGTCCTATATGTGATGACCTATTCCTCACCGATTCAAAAAGCCTCATTGATAAAAACAAGCATGCATTGGCTTCTCAATTTGAGATAAAGGACCTTGGTATGATGCACTACTTCTTGGACTAGAAGTGTGGCAGAGGACTGATGAGATTTTCCTGAAGTCAAGGAAAATATACAGTGGAGATATTCGGGATGGACTGCAAATCCATGCCTACACTGATGGTGATGAACTTGAAGAAGATGAACGAGGCTTCTTCCAATTCAGGCGAGATTGATCCACATCTTTACCGACAGTTGATTGGATCGTTGATGTATCTGGTTAACACCAGACCTGATATATGCTATGCAGTGAATGTACTCAGTCAGTTTATGAGTTGGTCGAGACCGACACACTAGATAGCAGCGAAGCATGTGTTGAGATATCTACTAGGCACAGTTGGTCATGGCCTGAGATATGCCTCCGGTGTAGACATGAGATTGCAAGGATATTCTGATGTAGACTGGGCAGGGAGCGTAGTTGACCGGAAGAGCACATCTGGTTGTTGTTTTACTTTGGGATCTGCCATGGTTTCTTGGTGCAATAGGAAACAAGAGCTCTCTGGCTTTGAGTACCGCATAAGAAGAGTACATAGCGTTATGTGTGGCAGTCTGTGAAGCAGTGTGGCTTCGCAAGCTCCTTGCAAACTTATTTGGACTTGAGATGGATTCCACCGTTATCCATTGCGATAACCAGAGTTGTGTGAAGCTCTCCGAGAATCATGTGTTTAACGATAAATCAAAACACATTGAGATATGGTGCAGAAGAAAGCAGTACATGTGCAGTACCTTTCTACACACGAGCAAGTTGCAGATGTCTTCACCAAACCGCTTGCCAAGACGAAGTTCGAGTACTTCCATGAGAGACTTGGCTTGGTGGAGAATGCCTCCTTAGCTAAGAGGGAGTGTTGATGATTGCAGTGTTGTGTGACATTCTCCATGTCATTCTCCTCTGGACTGAATTGAGTCAATCTGTGAGAGGGCCCATGTGATGGGTGTGTCGTTCTCCTCTAGACTGAGTTGAGACGATGTGTGCCCATGTGATGGGTGTGCATCAGACTCTAGACTGAGTTGTGATGATGTGTGGTCTCTTGCTTTGTACTCCTCTGGATTGAGTTGAGTCAGCTTGACATGGTCTCCTGCCTTGTACTCTTGTGGACTCAGTTGAGTCGGCTTGAGATGGTACTCCTGTGGACTCAGTTGAGTGATCTGTTGAGTATGATGTCCCTGTGGCTGAGCACAGGTGGACGTGTCCCTAGTGCCTGAGCACTAGTGGACATGTGAGATCCTTGCTATATTGTCTGAGAGTAAGATTTGCTTGTAACCCTAATTTGTGATGTAAAGGGTACAAGTCGGCCCCACCATGTGAAAGATAATTAATATTGTGTAATTATTAATTATATTATTAAGTTGTATAGGTCAGCCTTATTGTGCCATTAGACACATCATTTGATGTGATAAGTTTTGTATAAATAAAGAGTGAATCGCCATTGTGCATTACACTCACTTGTCATCTCATGATTTCAGAAGTTGTGGTCTGAAATTATGAGGACTGCAATCCGCACTTCTCTAGGAGTTAGTTTTCTCAGTCATAGCAGCATCCTATTGTGTGCTAGATTTGGTGGTGGAATGGTGGATCTTCTCTTGGCAGTATAGCAAAGGATTGTTGGGTTTTTCCCTTGATTGAGAAGGGTTTTCCCAGGATACTTCTTGTGTTCTTGTGCATGGTTATTCTTCTTGTGATCTTGGTTTACTGCAGCTTGTATTGTTGTTGTAAATGGTTATGGTTCAGTTAATGCTAAACAGAAATTGAAATAAAACTAAATGCATGTGCTTAACCATCATAAAACTTAACAGATATGAAATAGTATGCCTATCTAAAATGTGCCTACTCAAACGTATTATACGAATAGTATGATGGTTTGTACCTGTTGTTCATAAATACTCAGTACTAACTGTGCAGTTTTAAGGAAAAGAACCATTGAGATTTTTCTGGAAGCTTACTGGTTTGGCATGTGCCTGGTTCTTGCATGCTTGGGAGAAGCTAAGATATTGTTTAAATGAATGTATTATCAAACCAAAGCTTGTTTACCCTATTAGTCAGCCAAGGAAAAGATAGGGGAAACTAACATGCTTCATCAGCCAATATAAAAACGATGCGATAAATGAGTACAATAAAATCATGAGATAGTTTTTGAGTTGATGAAGTTAAAAGCAAGTGTAAGGAAGAAGCATATTCTTAAATTGAGCTTTGCGTCAATGGAAACTATGGAAAATGATCCTGTACAAGATGAGATGACGGCTCTGTTATGGCAGGATTTGTACTTGTGCAAAGCCTTCCACAAGATGCCAACTCTTGTGTAACAACTAGAAGTATTTGTCACACTCACCTAGGCAAATACTTCCCTTGTTTTAGTGAAGGAGAGAGGTCCAACACAAGGGAGGCTTCCCTAGTGACCTCAATGGATGCTATAGCAAGCTAGGTCAGTTCTGTAACCCCCCTATCTTAGTCACTCAATAGGTTAGGCTAGGTCTAGGAAAGGTGAAGGGAAGAATTGGTTTGAACAAGATAATTGGTTGACCTGTGCGAAACAAGAAACACTCCAATGCATATAATAGTCAATTACCAAGTTATATTTCTTATCAATCACCTTTAGAAATTAGATAACAAGTAAAACCAATGGCTGTTGTAAATTTGCAGCTGTAAACCAGTCTATATCAGCAATAAGAAAATTAGCAATTATATCTTAGAAATTAGCCTTCAACAAGTAGTACAATATCCAATTGCTAAACATGATTTCTGAGCAAGTTTTGCCACAATATTAAGTAAATATTCAGCCATATAAGCAAGCCCTAACGGATGCAACATTCATTTATGACAACAGCAAGTTATTCAATGATTCTTCAAAGCGTTGGAGCACAATTGACTTGTCAATGATGTCATAAAGCCAGATTAAGTGAGGGTTTTGAGAGTTGTTAAAAGTATTAAACATCACAAGCATAAAGACCAGTGTCGTCTACTTTCTTAGGGCATATGGAGTCAATCTGATGCATTCAAGGAGGCCAAGCAAGAGAGAAGGTGAAGGTTTAAACCCAAGAGCTATCCACTCATAGAACTAGGTCAAACCTCAAAGGAAAAGGCCACTAAAGTTTATCAACTCATAAACCCTAGGTGTCGTCCCACTTTCTCTAATGCATCTAGCAAAGAAGATGGATGGAAACTAGGTCTTGAACCCTAGGGGGATAGCCACTCTTAACCCCTAAAACCAAACCCTAGCTAAGATAAATCGTAAGGGATAGCCACTCCTAACCCTTAAGGAAAATCTTAAATGCTTCAACTAGTCAAGGTGAAAACAACAAGAAAAGGGGATAACCACTCTTAATCCTTCCTTAGGGTTTTAAGATTTAAGAAAACATCAAAATACCATGCAAAATTACCACTTTAATAGAGCAAATTACCAAGATTTATCAATAAACATCACATCCATTCAAAGTAAACACTTACTAGAAAGACGCATTAGCATGAGGAAACCCTAGTTCATGTAGATTTCACCATCAACAAGAGAAACATCCATCCAAAACATCACTCCAATAATGCGCATGAGACTCCAAGAGAGAAAAGAAGTTGAGCGAACTTTTTAACAGAGATCTCTCACAAGTGTGAGGTTGTGATGATTGAAATGAGTTTGAGAGCTTCCTCTATCTATATGAGGCAACCAAGCGCTAATATCCACAATAATAATGTAAAATGACACTAATCCATGATAACAAGTGGGGCCAACCCCTCGAAAAGCCTCTAAGAATGATAATACATGCAAATAAACCACCATAGGGTCACACGTGTGGTGACACCAAGCCTCCAATGGGTGAAGAGAGCCTCCCAAGGCCACATGTTATCGTCAAATGTTGCAAGCAAGGTGGAAGATCCTCATCGGGTGCTCGATAAAGTGTGGGGTGCATTACCCAAAGTGTGTGTATCCTGCCCATTTGTGTGCCAACATGGCCATATCTGCAAAATGAACGCCCATCTATCCATCGTCCAAGATCTAGAAGATGTGAAAGCTTGTGTCTGAGTATGTCAAGTCGTCATGTGACTCAACACTCTGCATCACACGTGCCATATCCTGCAATAGATGCACAACGTCCTGGATGAAAGCATGGGACGTCCTTCAAAGGATCATGTCAAGTGCATCCAAATCAATCAAAGTTATGGAATCAAGCAAGACCAACACTCACAATGTAAAAGAGTCCTTAGATCATATAAAGCAAGTCGTTACTTAACATAGAAACCACATCAATAATTCACATTGAGTATCCCCTTCAAACCTCACATTGGCTCAAGACTTTATTCAATTTGGCAAGTTTAGGTATGGGAGGACCATCAAAAGACCCTATTAGATGCGCCAACCAGTGCAGGAAAGAAAAGACCCAAGTAAAGGGATATGTACCATGAGATGTAGGAAAGAAAAAAAACCCTTCAAGAGTAAGTGTGATAGTGAAACATGTTGGGCTTACTTAATGGCTTATGGAATCATCTGGTCCATTTCTATGAGCACCTTTGTAGTGGGAGCGCTTGCTGCTTGAGGTACCCTTTCCTTGATACTTTTTGCATTCCAAACCCCTTCTCTTTCCTTTTGATACCCATTTATTACTTTGCAAGTCCCCTTTACAGGTTTCAAGCCTTATTCTTTCATTTTTACTGGGATTAAGTCATGTTATAGATATGCATTTAGTGCATCAGGACAAGGGGCAAATACCATTAGAGGGGGTAGAGCTCAAGCTGGCCCTTGGATTTTATAGTTGGCCATTATCATTTTTTATAGCAGTTGCATCAACCTCGGCATTCTAGCCCTTCTTCTTATGAGAGAATGAACCATGACCCATTACCGAAGTTTAGTACACTGCGACAGACTCCAGGATGGTGAGTGTTAAGTATGTGGGGGAAATGGAACGTTAACTTTGTTAGNCCCCCCCCCCCCCCCAATAATACCTGTGTTCCTTGGGGATGACAACATGGGACTAGAATACAAATGATAGCCACCATGGTAAAACAATGCAACAAGCATAACTTCTTGAGCTTATGATTCATTATCCAACTTCAACCAATGATCCTCATTCACATGCCTAATATATTAAGTACGACACTTCATAGGAAACAAGGGTTAATGTACCTCATGATGATGTTGGACCACCATCTCCCAAGGACTATGCTTATTGGATGTGATGAGCTTTGCTGATCAAGAGTGAGAGAGGCATCCTAGAGGGGCTGTTGGGCTGCCATGAGTGGACATGCTGATCATCATCATCGTTGGGATCACTGTCTTCATTGTGGACCTTGAGACATGAACTCCTCTAGTTATCCCTAGGCATGGGAGGGAAACGGGCTCCATTGGAGAGGTAAGACTTGAGCATCAGTTTGGAAGCTATGAGAATGATGGAATATGTGACTCCATAAAATCATATAAGAATCGTAATCATCAATTAGATCGGATGGAAGAATAGACCAAGAAAAGATTCATCTCAGTCGAAGATTGTTTTCAGCCAAGGATAAGACAACCAAAACAAACAGGAAAAATGATGCAGCAAATGAATATACTAAATCACAACAGAATTTGAGCTGCAAACCTCTTACCGTCAATTTGACAAAGTGTAAAGGAAAGTGTAAAGGGGGAGAAAGGAACTGGCAGATGCTGCCATTGAGAAGATGCAATTAATCTTGAAGGAAGAGGCAAGCAGTTTAAAATCAGAAACATAATTTAAGCAGCAAACCTCTTACCGTCAATTTGACAAAGTGTAAAGGAAAGTGTAAAGGGAGAGAAAGGAACTGGCAGATGCTGCCATTGAGAATGTGCAATTAATCTTGAAGGAAGAGGCAAGCAGTTTGAAATCAGAAACAGAATTTGAGCTGCAAACCGCTTACTGTCAATTTGACAAAGTGTCAAGGAAAGTGTAAAGGGAGAGAAAGGAACTGGCAGATGCTGCCATTGAGAAGGTGCAATTATTCTTGAAGGAAGAGGCAAGCAGTTTGACAGAAACCAAATGGCAATAATTAGGACTTGGTGTACATTAGACGTATAACAAAGTCTTAGTTAGTGTCTTTATAATAAAGTGATGTAATCATGAGTTACTTAATGTAGTCACTAAAAGATTAGGTATTAGGGGGTTATGTAATTACTCCTCTCTCCTACTATGTAAAGAGACATTGCATCACTCAATAATGAATTAATCCATTCTCTCTCATTCTTATGTGTATTCCTGTCTATGCTTGTGTGTACATAAAAACGATGTAGCAAATGAATACAATAAATTCATAAAGAATTTGAGTTACCGACCTCTTACACTCAATTTTGCAAAAAATTGTAAAGCAAGAAAAAGTAAGCAGCAACAGCAGAAGTTGCCATCGAGAAGGTGCAATAAATCTTGAAAGAAGCAAATAGTTCAATATCAGAAACAAAATTGAAGGGCAACAGAAAAATGCACAATTGACACGATCAAATTCAATATCAAAGTATTTTACAATTCCTAATGCCAAGCTACCTTCCAAACTGGTGAAACAAGTTATATACAGAAATACTGCTACAGGCCCTAACAAAACAACTCAACATACTGAATGTGCATGCCAAAATTCTAAGTGCACTTTTCAGGATGTTAAACCATAAGGTTTTCAAAACTTCAACCATAACATTGAGTCAAAAAACTAATGATGCCCAAGAAAAGAGAACACTTTTTCTGTCAAGCATGACTCTGAATATAACCTAAAATAACACTCCCAAATTATTGGTTTCAAGCCTTATCAACAATGATTACGAAAGGTTAATTTCGAACCCAAGTTAAAAACCATGAGAGGTGCAGTTTAAACATCATTCAAGCAACAAAAGGCCTTCACTATGAGAAATTTCCTCAAAAGGAGAAATCCATGTTTGATAAAGAAGCCAAAATTCAACACCATCAACTAGCAGTAGCAAAACCAAAACACAGGCCAAGAAACTCTAAATGATTATGCCTATGAAGCCATAGACTCTGTATATTCTAGAAAGATAATAAAAGAAACAGAAACTGGGACTGTAGACCTTTATTTGCACAACCTATCCTCTAAAATGGCCGTTGGATGAAAGTTATCTCCTTGTCCTAGGTATTAAATTTCACCCTCAAAACCCAAAATCTTAGAAGATGCAAATTATACAAGTCATTCAAGCAACAAAAGACGTTCACTATAAAAGACTTCCTCAAAAGGAAAAAACTATGTTTCCTGAAGAAGCCATGGTTCAAAACCATCAACTAGAATTAGGAAGATCAAAAAACATAGGCCAGCAAACTGTAAATAGCTTATGCCTATCAAACCCTCAACTGTTTATGCTGTATACTGGAAAAACAAAAATAGACACTAGGACTGCAAATCTTTCTTTCTGCAACCTATCCTTAAAAATGCTGTGCTGGATGAAAATTTTCTCCTGTGCCTAGACCTTAATATTTAATATTGAACCCATCAAAAGAAGCCCCCTTCATTAAAGAGAAATATGAATGACATGGCTGTTGTCTTCAACTGAAAGAATCTTTTAAAGCAAACCCCAGCTTGACCCCTTTAGAATTGCTAATTCTATATGGAATCCTAATTTTAATAAAAAAATTGAAAACACCACTTTATGGGTAAAAGACTCCTAAAATGTTAGATTTGGTTGCTCCGAAAGAGTTTACACCATGCTTGGGGTACACATCATGTGATATAGGGTGAATGTGAAACCCTAGCTCCTAGTTGTATCTTACACTGTTTTGGTTGATTGACATTTGGAGAGCTTATTTTAGGTGGATGCTTGTCCTTGGAATATATGCTAGAGGATTGGCACTTCTTGAGGAGTATGGGTGCTTGGCATAAGAGGTGGAACTATCTTGTCAAGGAGTGCTAGGGATGAGGAGGAAGGGTGCTTGGCCCTAGGGGCATTAGAACCACATGGCACACAAACAGAGGTAGAGCACTTGGCTAGAAGGAGTCTTTCTTCGAGGTGCTCCACTAGAGATTGCTTGTGGACCCAATACACACGTGGAGAGTTGAGCTTGGGAGCATGTCCTAGGGAGTGTGCAACCTTTTGATGAGGCGCACTTGACATGTGGAGGCTTAACTTGGAGAGCACTCCACTTGGGAGGTGGTGCCCAACCACCTAGTGACATGTACTCTCTCAGTAGAGGAGCGCTCCACTTGTGGATGTAATCTAGTGACTTAGAGTAAGTTGTTGTGGACCTAGTCCATTTTTCTAGTGTTGCCCTCCTTACCTATCTTATATAAAGGGAGGAGAGGGCCCTTCTCATAACTTAATACTCAAGTATGTATTTCTAATATTGATATACTTGTCTTGAAGTCTTTGTGCTTGTGTTATACAAGAGTGGGAAGACTTGGGGTTTGTGCAAAGTGAACCCAAGATAAGATTTGGAGCGCTAGGGTTTGTCTTGAAGTCTTGGTGTGAGCTAGACCTACAGTTTGTGAGATGAAACCTTAAGGCCATATTTCTAGCGCTTGGATGCAAGTTGAGCTTGTGTGATGCAAGCTTGTGAATCTCGTTGATAGCTTGTGGGATGCAACTGGAGATCCAAGGGTGGACTTTTTGTTGATGCTAGCTTGTTGTGGAGACTTTGGTGTGGCTAGATAGCTTGATGGTATGCTTTCTTAGGCCTTTGTATTGCTGGTTAAGGTTGGTTGTTGATGGTGGATGCCCTAGGTAGGGTTTGGAAAATAATTGGAGTCCTTGCCTAAGATGAGCGTAAGGGACTTGTTGTACTTGTTGGGATGAGCTGAGGCATTGTATTTTATCTTCATTTGTGTAATATATGAAGTGTACTATTGCTGTCCTAAATTTATATGTTGCAGATTTGAAAATCAGACTTTGGTTTCTCATTGTTATGAGTAGTTTCATGGTTGTTTTAATGAGCTGGCTTGTTAGGGAAGCCGGGTTGAAATGTTATGTGTTTTAGCATGCCTAGATGAAACTAAGAAACAGATTTAGGGCTGTTACATATCTGCTGTTATATAAATAATTTTCAGATCTGTGTTGGTTGAGATTGTGCCCCAAGGGCTGTGATATTCATCTCTCCTTCAAGCACATTTTCGGTGCCTATATTCTTGAGCTTGCCTAGTGAAAAGGTTGGACAGAATTTAAGCATTTGCTGCTGTAAAAAATATTTCAGGTTCAACCATAAAGTTGAAAGTCCTATGAAATAGATCCAGGGAATCTCAAGCAAATGATGTGAAATTTTTTAAGTATTTAAAAGTGTAGATTTTTAACATTTCCACATTGTATCAGCGCTAATTTGACTGAGATTGCTCTATTAGTGAAGAGGGAGCTGGATATTTCAGTTGTTTCATCCCTGGGAGAGGTGCTTGACCCGTGATAGGTCATTGGCTGAGAAACCCTAGTGTACTTCAGAGAAGCGCTTGAACCCTAGAAGGGCGATCTACTTTATTTGTTGCTGATTTTGTTTCGATGTGTGCTTTAAACTTGCAAGGATGACTACTCTCAATCTTAGAGAGTGACAGGTTGGAGGATGCTTCCAATTTTACACCTTGGAAGTACATGCTTAAAATGCTATTAGAAGACATTGAACTTTGGGAGCATGTTGAAAAAGAGATCACTACACCTACCAATCCGAAACAATTGGCCAAGCATAATAAAAGGGAGGCCAAGGCAAAGAGAATTATTCTTGATTCCATGAAGGATCATTTGATCCCTCACATTGCAGAGAAGAATACCAACAAGACGATGTTTGATGCTTTGATTGCATTATACCAAAGTGTGAACATCTCTGGGAAATGCTCTTGAAAAACAAGCTCTCACCCATCTGCACAAGTGACACAAATTTAGTGGCTAGCTACTTGGGGAGGATCGCAAAGTTGAAAGATTAGTTGGCTTCCATAGGGGCAAAAGTGGAGGATGAGGAGTTGGTGCCCATTGCTTTGAAAGGGTTGATTTCATCATGAAAACCCTTTGTCATGTTGATGATTGCAGCGTCGTGTGACATTCTCCAGGATATGTTCTCCTCTATGACTGAGTTGAGTCGACCTGTGAGAGAGCCCATGTGATGGGTGTATCGTTCTCCTCTAGATTGAGTTGAGTCAATGTGTTGTCTCCTGCCTTTCTACTCCTGTGGACTCAGTTGAGTTAGGCTTGAGATGGTACTCTAGATGATTCTCATGTGGACTCAGTTGAGATAGAGATCTGTTGAGTATGACATCTCTGTGGCTGAGCACATGTGGACGTGTCCCTAGTGGCTGAACACTAGTGGACGTGTGGATCCCTTGCTATATTGTCTGAGTGTAAGATTTACTTGTAACCCTAATTGTGATGTAAAGGGTACAAGTCAGCCCCACCATATGTGAAAGATAATTAATGTTTATTGTAATAATTAATTATATTACTAAGTTATTGAGGTCGGCCCTGTTGTGCCAATAGACACACCTATTGTTGTGTTTAGTCTTGTATAAATAAAGGTGATTTCCCCATTAAGGAAACATACTTGACACTTGTCACTTGTCATTTGGAAATTTCAAACCTACTTGTAAGGTTGAAGTGCGCACCTCTCTTGGGCAAGAGTTTCAAGGTTGTAGAGCACCTTCTTGTGTACATCTAGGGTTTATGGTTGGGGGATCTTCTCTTGAGAATATAGCAAAGGATTGTTGGGTTTGTCTCCCTTGTTTGAGAAGGGTTTTCCCAGGATATTTCTTGTGTTCTTGTGCATGGTAATTCTTCTTGTGATCTTGGTTATTACAACACTTGTGTATGGTGTTGTTGCATTTCTTTATGGTTCAAGTACATGCTAAATGAAATAAACCTCATGCTTGAGCCTAGAATAGTGAAAATTCAACATGTCCAAGGTATTTGTGCTCGTGAGAAGCTACCATCTTTTGAGAAGCTTTGGGACGACTCTATGAGGGAAGAGACAAGGTTAGAATCCAGTTCAGCTGAGCAAAGTGAAGTAGAAGACCTAGCCCTCATCAGGAGAGGAAGGGAAGCAAGATCAACTATTCATTTTGCATCTCAGGATTCTTGTGAATACCTTGCGCAATTGTTAACATAAATCTTGATCATTGTTCGATTGAATGAGGCTCAACAACCACAATGTGGGGAGCTCTATGGAAACTTTGGGAGTACGAGAACATATTTGGCCTTCAATCACACCATTGAATCATCAACAAATAATTGATGGCTCCAATCACAAAATGTTGCCTGGTTCCCACCAAGACTCCATGTCATGTTTCACCATTGGGATCTCAATTTGCCCCAAGGTATCAAAGAAAGAGAGAAAAATACATCAAGATAGAGGAAGCTACACAAAGAATACATGTTAAAAAACAAAAGGTTCAATTTGACGCATCATTTAGATGTGGCGGCACCACATCTGCATCCCCTCGTGTTAGTGGAACCTCAAGGCATATAGGGGGTGGATCTAAAAGAACAATAGTAAATTTTCTTGATGTTGGTGGTAGGGATGAGGTGGATGCAAAAGTGGTGTGATTTCTCTATGCATCTAGCATACCGTTTAATGTCCTTCACTCCCTATATTGGCATGATATGGTTCATTCCATCAACAAAGCCCCAAGGATACAAGAGCCCTGGGTGTGAGAAAACTAAAACAATGTTACTAAATAAGGAAAGAGCAAAAATCCAAAGAGCTCTATCACAATTTATAGATGAGTGGGCAGATAATGGGGTATCCATTATATCTGACGAATGGACAAATGTTAGAAACCAACATTTGATGAATGTTCTTGGTGTTTTGGCTAGTAGGGTAGTGGTTCTTGCAACGCATGACTCCCCATCAATCACTTTATCTGCTCAAAACATTTCAAACTTCCTATTGAAAACCAATAATGATGTTGGTCCTTATAATGTGATTCAAGTAATCACTAATAATGCAGCAAATTGTAAAGGAGCAAGAAAAATCCTTGAGCAAGCACATCTCACATCTTATGGTATGGATGTTTGGTGCACATACTGAACCTTTTGAATCTTGATACATGATATTGTCAAGCATAGAGACTATGGATGGATTAATGACTTGTACAAGAGAGGATAGAAACTCATCGAATTTGTCATCGGGCATCCATTACTTTTATGGCACTTACTCTAGGTTGCAACGACTTAAGATTGCAAAGACTAGATTTGGTAGTTATTTCTGTTGAGTTTTGTACCTTGGGAGGTGTTCCCCATGTGCTTGTGACCTCCTTAGCACATGTGGGATGGACTATACACTTTGTACCTTGTACTTTTGTCTAATTTCACTTTGACTTTGTCTAAAGTGAAATTTAGTCATTTTTGGCCTAAAAGTGACTATTAATTCACAAAGGGGTGAATTAGAGACATAAAGTTGACTTAAGAAACTTAACCCAAAGTGGGTTGTTGATTTAAATATTTATGGGGATATCTCAACCATTGATTAGATGGGAGATGAGATGATCTCCACCATCCATATCTTAGGTTTCCTTATGCATGTCAAAGAGGGGTGCAAAGGGTGAAGGAGGGCGCATTATTCATTCTTCTTTTATTCATTGTGAGAGGAGCTCTTGGAGGCTGAGCATGAGGTCAATTTTGTGAGGATGCTTGAGCTTGGGCGCTAGCTTTCATGGAGGTAGGCTACTAGCTACTTGTCTTGTTTATTTACTAGAGAGGTTCTACTTCTGTGGAGGGCGCATTGCCAGATTGGGGTGCATCAGTTGTAGGAGGACTTCTAGCCATCAGATTGCAGTGAGATCAGTTGCAGAGGGAGGCCATTCAGCAGAGCTTCATTCCTATGGAGGGGTTTCCAGATCTGAGCTCACAGTTTGCAGTTGGAGCAGTTTCAGTGGTTTTGCCAGCTTGTATGTGGGGCGCACCTTCCTGGGGCGCACTTGGAGACTTTGGGCTTGTATATCAGCTCAGTTTGGGCTGCTATTGTATCAGGTTCTTTCATATATTGTACTTGTTGTATTCCATCTTCTGTTTTCCTCATATATACATATATATCTCAAACTGGTTTTCCCCGGGGGGTTTTATCCAGGGTCATGTTGACCAAAAATACCTGTGTACACAAATGCATGTATTAGTCTCTTAGATCTCTTTATTTTCAACTGTAAAGATCTATAGGTGTGTTATATTTATTTTAGTATGCATGTGCTAACATCTAGTCACTAAAACTACATGCTAGAGCACCCAAAATCGCAAGTATAACCGTAACAAATCAGCAAGAAACTTTTAGACTGTTGGCTGTTATAAAACAGCAGCATATACTACATTTGGCAGTTAAAACTTAGAGCCTAACTATGGTCAAAGACAGACCCAGTAGGCAAACTGATAGGACCTAAAAATCTTCATGGTATCAGAGCGGAGGTGGCTGAAATTTTGAGCAGTTGGGACAGCATTTTTGTTGGCTGTCATATACATCTTCTTGGCAGATTTTTCAGGACAGCCATTGACTCATTCAGTGGTTGTTAGAGGGCAGATTTTTGCAGAGGACAGTTGGGCAGTTTTGGACACTTGTCATCAGTCTCTTTTCACACCTACGCAGTAGGAGTGAGGTTGATTTGACTTGACCTCTTTTCACACCTATTTTGTTAGGAGTGAGG
>ML779220.1:406688-420373 GCA_009831015.1 Picea engelmannii
ATGCATGTATTAGTCTCTTAGATCTCTTTATTTTCAGCTGTAAAGATCTATAGGTGTGTTATATTTATTTTGGTATGCATGTGCTAACATCTGGTCACTAAAACTACATGCTAGAGCACCCAAAATCGCAAGTATAACCGTAAGAAATCAGCAAAAAACTTTTGGACTGTTGGCTGTTATAAAACAGCAGCATATACTACATTTGGCAGTTAAAACTTAGAGCTTAACTGTGGTCAAAGACAAACCCAGTAGGTAAGCTGATAGGACCTGAAAATCTTCAATTTCCTCACCTTCAAGCACCTATTCGAGGGTAAGACATACTTTGGGTGCGACGGTGATGAGTGATGAGTAGGATGACTTGAGCATAGAGATGGTGTTAATGCAATGAAGGACAATGTTCTTGATAGTCACTTTTCGTCACAGGTTAGGTATGTTTTTGCAGTTCTCCAAGCCAATTTATAACATGTTTTAGTTTGTAAATTCAAATTGGCCAATCATTGAGGAGGTGTACGAGTAGATGAGCACCATGCTAAGCCAAATTAAGGACATTGTTCAACCTAGAGATGTGAACTTGTTATGGTGTTCCTTGTTAGTTGAAACAAAATATTAAAAGAAAAATAGACGGAATAGAGTGAACTACTCTTTAAAGATTAAATAGAGTGAGCTCCATCTCCTTACAATAGATAGTGATTTGTTTTCCTAGATCCACTAATTTTTCCAAGGAAAACAAAAAAATAATGCCCTCACATAACCAACTCCATGAGACAAATCAAACAAATGATAAAATAATAAAAGTGGTTATGCCATTTGTCTTCTCCAAAGTGGTTGACCATGTCAACAAGCTCCAACATATCCTCAATCCTCTCCAAGAGAAGTTGCTCCATTAATAATCTTCAATAAGTGTGCACCCAACCATCTCAAATAGCATGTGTCCCTTCAAAAAGGTGGACCAAGTAAAATCTCTGAAAATAGCAAGTGGTCTCCTAGATCTAGGGTTTGAAACCTCCTAGATCTCCTCCAAGGTGGATGTACCATCAATAATCAAGTGTGAAAAAGATATCCAATAGAAGTTTCTTGAGTGGATGTCCCATCACCATATGTGAAAAGGAGTGCAAAAGGATAGATCCAAGGAACAAGGTTTCATCCAACTAACTCATGGCATCAATCCACATGCAAAGGTGGTTAAATATCCTCAATATATGTGCCAAAAAAACTCCATGAGAGGTGCTCCCTAGAAGTATGAGCCTAGGTAGTTACATGCACATACACAAACACCAAAGATACCAAAGATAGAACAAGTAGTTGGGGTGTATCTCCAAGGCCCAACAAACATGCCATAAATAGTAGTCCATGCAATAGGTCCATATAAGGGAAGAGTTCCACTAGGAGAGTGGACAAGTCAATTGTCTTGGGATACCCAAAACACTCTCAAAATAGAAATATTATCCGTCCAATGTGTAACCAACTCATCTTCAAGGTGTTTGACCATGTCAAACCCTCCAAACAATAATTGAATATGCTCCAAGGTGGTTACAATTCCTCAAATAATGTGCAAATGGTTATGTCCCAAGAGTGAGGAGATAACAACCAATATAAAAATACCAATGTTACCAGAACCGAACCGGTCATTGAACCGGTCGACCCCAAAAACCAGAACCAAAACAGAACTGGGAAAAAAACCGGATCAAAAAACCGATCACTAAAAATACATAAAATATTCAAATTTTGAAAAACAAATACATATTCATGTGCATCCACGTGAATCCAAACCATTATACACAAATTTGCAAAGTTTCTCATAAGTGGGGGGCTCTAGACAATTCTAGAAGCTTCCCATGCATGCCCCTAACCCTAAATTTAAAAAAAAACTAATTTATCCTTACCTTTTTCGGCCACTAGCATCTTCAGCAAAAAAAAACCGGTTCTGTACGGAATCGGCTGGTTCAGGCAAAAAAAACCGGTTCCATACAGAACCGGTCGGTTCCTTGAAGAAACCGGTCAAAAGCGGTTTGATGAGTCGAATCGGACTGGTCAGGGCTCAGAACCGGTTGGACCAGCCGGTTTTACCGGTTCCGGTTCGGTTCTTGTAACACTGAAAAATACCCTCCACATACCATAGATCCATGTGTTGCCCAACAAAGGCCAAGAAGAGGGAACAACCCCATCATCTAGCAATAAAAATATTGATAAAACTGTGTAGGTGCCTCAACATGTGTGCCTACAAGGTGAGTGCTCCACCTAAATCCATGATCCACCTCATAAAAAACACTCCAAGTGTGAACACAACCCAAATAAGCAAGGGTGTGTTATCGCACAGTTTGTAGATGGGAGAGAGGCTAAAGGATAGTAGGTCAAACTGGCGAAACAGGAACCTTCCCCACCCAATGTCACCACAATGGGGAGGTTCTTTCTATTTAGGGAGGTTAAGCCCAGGGGAGACGTCCCCGGTGACCTGTGGCTTTGAAGAGGCAAAGGTTTAAAAGAAATAAGATAGTTCCCCCTTCACAGATCACCACCTAAAAAGATAGTCCGGCCAAAGGCCAATTTGAAGTAACCCCCAAAGAACATGTACCTGCCTGGAACAAGACAACAGCAATAAAGATATATGCAAGTTGTATTCAATGGGGTTAGTACTTCATATGTAAGTGACTATCTGATATTCAATGTAAGCAATTTGACAGTAAATATTGACGAAATCAATGTCTGCAAAATGGCAATGATAAATATGTCACTTGTCAATAAATACTGGAACGATATAGCATTCAATGTAACAAATGAACACTCAATCCAATAAATGTTCCTAACTACCATTCAATTGCTTATAAAATGAAACGTTGTTGCATCAAGATGAAATAACCAAGGGTGACGTCAGCATTCTAGGGTTAGTAGGTTAGGGTTAGTGTAGTTAGGGTTTCAATTTAAAAGAAGTTTGAGAGTGTTTGGATTTGATTTCACTCCAACGTTGGAGGCTAGAGATCAGTGCCTTAGGGCTAAATGGAGTCAGAAAGTGAAGGACGCACAAGTTGAAGGGGACGAGATTCCAAAGGACTAAAGGGAAAGGTTTCAAGGTGCTGCTAAAGCAGGGCCTTAAAGACAGAACCCTAGGGGAGAGAGGCTCACTCTGGTCTTGCAAAAGTAAGGCCTCGTGCTCTCTCCTCCTTCCCGGCAAACGACTAGCTTGGATTAAGCACAAAAACAAGACGAGAGAGCTTAAAGAGGGAGAGTGTTGCTGCGGCAAGGCTCTTTCTTCAAACCCTAAGGGAAAAACAACCCTAGGTGTAGATAACCTAGGCCTAGGACGTCTCCCTCTCTTGGATTCTAAAGGTACGGCTAGCACAGGGGAAAGAAAAGCGAGTGTAGCTATGGCTAGGCTCTCTTCTTCTCTTTCAATGGCTAAAGGTTTCTCTATCAGGGGACATGAGACAACGACCTACTTGTGTGTTTGTCCCCTAGGGTTTTGATTCAGCAATATGCAAGAAATTTAAACTACAACCATTCAATAAGAAGTTTTGCAGAAAAACACTTACAATTTATGAAGAAATAACCATGCAAACCCTAGTTGTAACACCTTCCTTCAAGAGAAACACCATAAATGCCAAAAATCTCTTCCTTCAACAAGTGCACATCACTTAGTTCAGCCAAAAACCCCAATAGGGCGCTAAAAATCAGACCTCACTATGAGTGAGTGATAATTCATCATTAAAATGAGAGTCAAAACCCTCAATATATATTGTATCAATGACCTAATTTTACTTTTTAGATCATAAAAAGGCTGACAAGGCCATAATGTCAAAATCATATTGTTTTTACATTAAATTGTCAAATTAAAACCCTAATTGAGTTGCAAAGAGAGTAAAAGCCCCTTCAAGGGAGGCACGAGCCCCTTCTAGGGCAAATGAGGCATCCAGGAACAAAACGATAGCCCCCCAGGGGCCTCTCCAACATGCCACACGTGCCACTGCTGCCAAGTCTGCCTCCAAAAGCATCCATGAAGCTGGATGACATCATGGTGAAGATGGAGACGTCCCAAGCCTTCCAAGGCTGGCGTTCCACTGAAAAGGGGTCATTCCCCCCAGGTCTAGTCCTGCGGGAGTGCCTCTGATGGAACGTCATCTTCCTCTCTGGTGCAACAGCCCTGATCCATCTCCATCATGTCTCTACCCCCTGATGGGGTCTTAGCATTCATCTGGTGGGCTCTTCAGCCCCATGGAGGTCCGAACTGATCATCTCCCCATGTGTATTGGTCCAAATGGTACTTGTCTGTCGAGCATGGTCCTACACATCAAAAGCTACGCCCTCCATGGGCTCATCAGTCACCGGGATCATAGCAATGTTAATCACATCTCATCATCAATATTATCAAACATATGCATAAAAAACCTAATACATCAGTCAATAGCTCAAAGACATTACAAAAACCTGCAATACAAGATTGGAGAAAAAGACAAGACGTCCCATTGGGCTAGTGTCCACAAGAAAAGGAAAGTTCCCAGGAAGATTTCATCCAAGCCATGTAAGTGAGGTGAGGTGAGGTGGCTAGGGGATGTCCAAACATGTGGGTGCAGTGAGGGCCAAGGATGCATAATGTTATCTGTGGGTGCCTTTGTAGAAGGCGAGCTGTACCTGTCATGGATGCATTTTTTCCAAGCCCGTTCTTGCCTTTAATCTTTTATTTTCTTTTTCTTCTTCTTTTTCTTTTTATTCAAGGGCTAACCAGAGGACACTGCCTTGGCATGGTGACCAGAGCTGACAGTGTTACCCACAAGTACTTTCACAGAGATGAGAAGGCTAGCTCGTGATGAGACCCCCTTTCCCTTGGCCGTGGAACCAAAGGTCACTGCCCTGGCATGGTAACCAGATGGTGGCAATGTCATACTGTTAGGTACCCATGAACCTAATAGGTTGGCTCATGATGAGACCCCCTATCCTCTCACTAGGTTTTGTTTGTCATTTTCTGAGTCCCTCTTGTTTCTTGCTGAGAGGCCTTTTATTGCCTTCGCGGGGATCCCTGGGCGAAGCATCTCGAGGTTTTATTTCTAGACTTTTGTCTTTTACCAGTTGTTTTTACCTTCCGGGCCTTTAGCCCCTTCTTCCCACAAGATAAGGTGCAATCCTGCAAATAGGTCAACCCAATGCCCGGATAAGGGGAATGGGATAAATGAGCGAGAGATAAGATGTAACAGTGGTAGTATGATGGGAGCGGACGATGGCTTTTTAGAAATTTCCCAGTGGCAAACCAAAACCTATGGGCACAAGCTTGCTAGGGTATCCTGTCAATTTCCCCAAGCATGGTCAAGTGGGCTAATGTAAGATCCAAGCAGTTGTTAGAGATAACAGGAATCAGATGCATATATTTAAAGGTTTCAATGATCAAAAGTGACACATACCATGATACCTGGACCAATTACCTCATGGAGCAAGAACCTCTTCTGATACAAGACCAAGCCGATGGTGATGGATGTTGTTGCTGCTGACAAGACAAAGCTTATGGAAGAAGAAAAAGATGGGCCCTCCAGGGCCATGCTCAAGTCAATCCTGTTCTCAGTACTCCATGTATAGGACCTGTGGGCCTCGAGACATGATCTCCTAGTTATCCCTAAAAAGCGGGGATAACAGGGTGCTCTATTAACCCCCAATAGCACTTGTGCAACTAGAGGTTAAGATCTAGCGAGATTCCACCACACTGGTATCATTTCAGATGCATCCAAACATCAACATTGATCAGGGTTCCTCCCTGTTAACCCCTAGATTTTCACCCTTGAAAATATTGAGGGTTAAGAACCAGTATGCTCTATGTTGGCTAACATTCTAAGATTCTCCCAGAGTTTAGCACTTGTGTTGAGTCAGAGGTTGGTTCCCATCAGAGACAGGTACATGATTGGTACATGGTTGTTTTTGTTTTAGAGTTAGAGCTATCTTGGTTTCCTATGCATTTGAGAGAGATATTTATAAACAAGTGTCCCTACTTTTTAGGAGACATAGTTTGAAAGGGTCATTTGACAATTTGGAACATTTTTTAGCATACAAGATTGGTCCTTGCATGATTTGATGCTCGATGACACTTTTCCGGGTGACATGCGAGAACTTTCTATTTTCAGCAAGTTGAAATACAGGCCCCAGATTTCAGATTTTGAGCACGCAGTATTGATCGTTGAGACATTCTGAGTCTTTTAGACCTTTTCTGGGTGTCATGCATGATATGTCTATTTTTAGCAAGTGGAGCACTAGGGATCACATGTCGATTTTGATCGCATATCTAGATTCCTCTCGGAAAATCTAATTCGATGACTATGATACCATTAACAAGCAAGCACAATCTATTTTTAGCAATGTCTATTTTTAGACAGTTGACACATGGTGTTGTTCTCCTAGTCATCCTAGATGTTTTTGACTGTTTCCTAAATTTTAGGAGCCGGACCCTATTTTTAGCAATTTTTGTTTATAGCAGGGGTGGTTGGCTCCAGAGGTGACAAGTGGCAAGGCCAGATTCCGACATTTGGCATAGTTTTTTTAGTGTGATGTGGCATCTAAATGGCATTTGTTAAAGAGGCAATAAAGTCAACAGAAAATTAGATAAAGTGAAGAGATAGCGCATAGGATGAGGAGGCACTTCCATGGAGATAATTTAGCCAATCATGGCTAACTTTTCCTCACTTGACATATCTTCACTTTCCATGCATTAATTTCCTCAAATTTTTCTTAATTTGCTTTTAAATGCTAATTTCCTTAAAAATAGGGTGAAATTCCCTAATCAAGGCTTAATTTTCTTATTAACTTTTCCTCACTCACCATATCTTCACTTTCCATGTGTCAATTTCCCAAAATTCCCCTTAATTTGCTTTTAAACGCTAATTTCCTAAAAAATAGGAAAATCCTTAAAAGTAGTGCGAATTTCCTCCTTGGCTAACTCATGCATATCTTGACCAAATTTAGCGTTTAAACATGTGTTTAATTCCTAATTTATTCCCCCATGTGTTAACTCTCCTATTCTTCAAATGAGTTAACTCTCTCTCCCTTCCCCATGCGCTTCTCCTACTCCCTCTCCTTCTCTCATGCGCCATACCCTCTTTCTTAGTCTCATTCACTATATATTGGATGGTTTACATGAGTTATTGGTCGGATTTTTGTGGCAGCAGCACATATTCTTTTTATCTTTCTTTTCTCTCTCTCTTCTCTCTCATTCTATAGGCTAGCTACTTTCTCTTGAGCAAGGGTGATCATTGTACCGGTTGTGAACTTGTTGATTGTGACACAATAAACCCTTTGACAAGTCAATAATAAAGAGGTTTTGTGTTTGTGTCGAACCTTTGTTCTTGTTGGTGTTTTGGTTTATTCTTGCAAATTGATTAAGTAGTTCAATACTATTCATTGTGGTTTTAATTGATCTTTTGAATAGTTTCTTCCATCATTTCTATTCTATCTTCTCTTGTGCTAACCCTGCAGGATCCCTCCAAGCTAAAAACTACCCTTTTCCCCACATCTTGGGCAGAATTAACATGTTGTCCAAGACATTACAGGCGTTGTTTTTGGTCTTATTTTGCAAAATATCAGACCTTAAGACAGCAGCAAATCACCCTACGGACCCCCCCCCTGAGGCTGGCAAGCACCAACCCAATCGGAGAGGGGTCTAGCCCGTGACAATTTGGGGCTTTACTCCTTTAATTAGCCATTTTTCATCGCTGAAATATCATATTTATCAGCACAATTGGAGGGTGGAAAAGTGTGCTAACACTCCCAAACTTATTTTCATCAAATTCCAAAAAACTACTATTTTTAGCACTTTTGTTTTTTTCCAATATCCAAAGCCCGCATGACAAAGATGACTACATATGCTTGGTCCTTGTAAAAAAGCGAGTCCAATGAGACTACTTTCGCTCACATGTGAAATGATCACATTTTCTCTTTTCGCTTTTTCCTTTTTATCAAAGATAGGCTAATGCTCAATCTAGCCATGATGTCTTTTCCGCTTTTTGCTTTTTCAGCGAAGAGTGCCTTTTGGGCATGTCTATAATTAGAAATTTATGTGTATGACAAGTAGAGGTGGATGTCATCGTCCCAAGCAAGCAATGGAGGTGTGGTCTGAGTTTCCGATGGTTGATGAGTGAGAGGTTAAGAGCAGCATTGAGCAAGTTGTTTCTTCATCAGCATGACACGTGGCAGTTACTAGCAACTTGCCCTTCCATTTAAGTCCTAACATGGTCAAACCAAAATCTGATATATCATGGTTGACTAGGGGAAATTTGAAGTTTTGAAGTCAAGTGTGAAAGGGTCATCCAATGGTAGATGAGTCAACCCATTAGCTGGCCATTTAGAAGCTATGTCAAAGTAAAACATCTTTTCTTATCCATGCATACAAAGAAAAGCGAAAATGGGAAAAAATTAAAGCCGTTGTTAAAGGAAAGCAAGAAACCTAGGTCCAAACCTCCCAAATGCTAATTCTGTCAGGCAAAAGGAAGTTGGATCGACTTCCTTGGTACCATTGGCATGTCACTTGGATTTTACTCTACAGGGAAGAGGTGTACAGGTGATTTGGCATCACATTTCAGCACAGAAAGCATTGACACAAGGGCTACAAAAGTGTTATGGTCACCATTTTCACAAGGACAACGCACTAGTCAAATCAAGGCGTACAGATTTCACATTGTCTAGGGAGAATCCATGATGATTTAATGGTGGTAAGTTCCTAAGAGCAAAAGAGACAGCTCCAAGACCCCATCGGCAGCCACGTAGATGAAATATGCAGCTTTGAATGTGAAAGTGCGCAGGGTACATTGAGCGGTCTATTTGAAGAAGGTGACTCTCCGTAGCTTTGGATATGATTAGCAAGGATGTCCTTGGACAACACTTGTTGGTATCTGATTGTATGACTTATACAGGGAATATAATTGGTTACAATCCAACTGGTTATCTAGAGTTTTATCATTGCATAAGGTTTGTTGTGCCATTCACAAAAAGCACCTTTAAGATGCCCATCAAATACTTTGAGACAGCAGCTAAAAGAAAGAATCGATCTCCAATCCAGACAGATGGTTAGGGATGTTCAATTTTAAACTCAAAAGAAATGGGAAGTTACTATGAAGTTTTGAATTTAGGAGATGATCCAACTATGGACTCATCCACAGATATGCATGGTGGAAATTAAACTTTGGCCAATTGTTAGGTTGTTGATATGCACAGCTTGAGTATAAAGCTAATGATCTACTGAATAGGACATGCATGTAAGTTATTAGATGTCAAGCATATTATATGAGCAAACATGTTCCCTGTAAGTTGATGCTCAGTGATTAGTGTGTTTCTGAGACAATAAGCTTACACAAATAAGACCAGAGGGCATTAGCAGAATGATGGTGGACGCACACAAAAGAAAAAAGAATGAGTTTCCACATCCACACCAATTGTTGCATTTCAGTAGATTCGGGGAGAATAGAGATGAATACAGAGGATTGAGTGCATCTTGTTGCTCTACATTCAAATACAAAATGAGTGTATAAATATGGTTTTGATATAATCATTGATGGTTTCCTTCGATTATTCTGTTTTTCTCATAGTATCAAGGCCTATTGACTCTAGAATGGCCATGTATTTCAAATATACCAAGCATATTTAAAAATAAAAATTATAGCCTCCTGGTGTTTCATGGTTTGAAATGATGGCAGCCAAAACTTCGATATTTCTAGTTTCAACTCCAAAAACATGTCTGGTGTTTTTGAATAACACATGAGAGCGTTTTTGGATGTTAAAAGCAAAGGAAATGAACCACTAACGGTCGATGCATTGCAAGACAGACCGATACTTGAGGCGGCCTTGCTTGACAATGAGAGGGACAAAATCTCCATACATCCTTGTGCAGATGTTCACGCACTTACCTTTGTTGCACACAACACTGGACTTACTTTTTAATTATGGTCTTCAAAATCTATCAAAGCTCACCTCATCCAAGCTTCACTTAGTGATGTCCATTTAGCCACAAGGTTGTGTCCAAGATAACAGAATTTGTCATCCTTGAAAGCTTTCCTATCAAGACAAAATATCTTGAATTCTAGAGGCATTGCACTGGTGGTGCTAGTAGTATAACTTCTCACTATTTTGATCTTATCATAAAGCTGAAAAGTGAGCAAGAACACCAGTTCAGAAGCATTCAACGTAATGAATATCATAGTAGTTTCAACTTCATCAGTTCCAACTTCCAAGGGTCTGAAACTTATGAACTTAGGGAATGCGCAAGGTGCCAGCAGAGTTACTACCCTTCTTGAGAATTCTGATGACGAAGTTGTGGATCCACATCTTGAAAGCATCAAAAGCACACGTGAAGATGGTGCTGTAGAAGATAGTGCTGAAGAGAATGAAGACTTTGTAGCAAAAAAGGATGATGCAGGATCACCAATAGATGGGTCAGAGGAAGAGCAATCCGATGCTAATGAATCTGTGAAAACCAGAGAAGGGCTTAAATCAACTAAGGGAAAGGCAAACAGCATGAAAAAAGCCAGTAAGGTGGTGTGGTGTTATTGGGTAAGGTTTGGAAATAAAGTAAAAGCTAGTTTCCACTTCCACTTTGAAAGAAAAGACATAAAGTAGCGCTAACAACAGCAATTTGCCCTCTTGCATGGGAAAGTCAAGATCTAATGGAATAGGGAAGATAAAGTAATAACAGTGCTTTCAAACTTTATTCCTTTAGAAACCTAAGTAAAAGCAAAAGCTTAAACAATATAAAAGGCTACACTTGTCAAGCAATCTAAAGTTGCACAGTTTAGTATGTTTTCACTCCCCTTTTTCCTCTAGTAGTTGGGTCAACCTACCTCTAATCACATGAAGCCTACATATTCAGGAGTGAGAAGCAAAGCAAGGGTTAGACAATTCATTCTTGAGACACCATTGGCAGCAAAAAACCTCTTGTTCTTTCATCCATAGGTTCTTGACCACCACCTCCACTGCCAGCAAGGATCTCAATGGCAACCTGTCACCTATCACTCATTATGATGCAGACAATCTCCTAGGTAATATGTGATTTGATATAGTTATGCTTCATTCTAGCTCTCTAAATCCCTTAGCTGTGTTGAGTTAATTGTTTTCAAGACAGTGTGGTTTTATGTTTTTATTTTGAAGTTATTTCACTTAAAGCATGTTTCTTTCATACACTTCATTTTTTTTGTAGTTATAAGTGTCTCTAGGATCTGATCTCAACCATTAAAAACTATCATTTAAATTTACCCTCGCTCTCAATCGTTTTCGGACAGCCCGAGAGTGATCTCTAGTGTGCTGTTTGTTTTTGGAATACGTGCAAAAATATTATTTTAGACAGCAGCATACACTTATTAGGGATATTACCAATCCAAAAGGAGAGGGTTCCAATCATGACAAGGTTGGCTGCCTCGAATTATCAAGCAGATTTGTTTGTGCAGGTTTGTGTGATAACACGCTCACGCTGGGAGACTAAACCAAGTCCAAACCTGTTAGATAATAGGGAAAATAGAAAACAATGAACTTTTAAAAATTTTCTATCCACTAGATCATCATAGAAGATAAACAGGTCTGAAACAAATAATATTTCTGAGTACAAAATAAACTATAGCTTACCTCCAGAATCAATGAGAGGTGTACCTGTCATTGTGAAGATGTATGCCTCTGCAAGTATGCTCAGATGAAGTTTAGGTTCATAGATCAAACTCTTGGATTCGATCTCTGTCAAAAGAATTGTGGGACAGTTTTGCCATGGATAATAAAACCCCAATGGAAACAACAATAATCCAAAAGTCATATAAGCAAATAACCCCAATAGGAAACCAATAAACAGTGATAGCATAACAAGGAAATCAATCACTAGAGAACCCTCAGATCTGGAAAACAAGTGGCTCCATAAGCAAATAAACTCAGATCTGAAATATCAAAGGCTTCATAAGCAAACAAACTCAGATCTGAAATATCAATGGCTCCATAGGCAAACAAAAGACTCAGATCTGAAATATCAATGGCTCCATAAGCAAACAAACTCAGATCTGAAATATCAATAGTTCCATAAGCAGACAAAAGACTCAGAACTGAAATATCAATGGTTCCATAAGCAAACAAATTCAGATCTGATATAAGAATTAAACCCTCCATAAACAAACATAAAATCAGATCTAGAATAGGTGTCAAATCATCCATAGTCAAACACAAACTCAGATCTGAATATAAGAGTCAAACCCTCCACAGGCATTTCTTCACTTAAGAAAACTGGACAGCAAGAAGGAAAACTCCACACAGTGACCTCTGCACACCACACGGCAGCCAGAAGGTAGTCCTACCAGCAAAGGAGAGGGCCCAGATAGGGGCTGCGGCACCTCCACACAAGTCTGTGGCCCAAAGGAAGGATCCAGCACCCACAGAACAGGCCCGGCAGCTGAAGAGAGGCTGCTCTGTGCAGGAGATCAGGTCCAGCAGCCCTAGAAGGCAAGTCCGGCAGCTCTAGTAGACACCTCCCAGTTCAGAAGAGGCAGATCCAGCATACACACATCAGCAAATCCTATGAAGAAGATTCCAGCCAACTAGATCTGCAACTGATAACAAAAGAGAAGCCTCAGCAACAAGGAAGAAGTGTCACTGAGGTAGCCGCAGCAAGGAGAGAGGTGAGATGAGAGAGTGAGTGTAAAAATGCTAGAGGGGTAGGGTCTTATTTATACTTAGGGAGAGGGGTTAGGGCATTTAAAATTAAAAATAAATATTGACATTTAATTAATATAAATATTAATTAAATTATCAATTAATAAATTAAAAACCCCAATCTCATAAATAAAACCCTAATCACATAAAACAAGATCCCCATCACATAAAACAAGAGTGAAAGCAAAACAACAAGGGGTTACCTTTTAAGACAAAGTCAAGGGGGGTTACAAAAAGGCAAAACATGTCCACATGAGTCTCATAGAGACTTGTAAACTTTATCATCACTGCATAAGGGAGTACATCAACAATGTGATCAAGTCCATCTTCATAGACACTCCTAGATACATCCCAGGAGAGAAGAAGAGGATCACACATCAACACATCTTGGTATTACACCAAGATCTACCTGGTCAGGAACCAAGTTGCCCCAGAACACATCTAGGGGCCCTAGAACACATCTAGGGTCTTATCCACCAAGGTGCAAGACCAAGGATCAACCCATGCATTAAGCAAGGGTTCCCCGGAACACATCCAAGGGGCCTAGACACATCTAGGGACTTACTGCTTGGTCCAAGACCAAGAACCCCAATCATCTCCTGGGGGCCCTCACAAGGGTCTTGCTGCTTGGTTCTAGACCAAGAACCCCAGTCGTCTACTAGGGGCCCTCACAAGGGTCTTTCTACTTGGTTCTAGTGTTAGAATGTGCTCATTTTACCATAGACAATATCACTATTGTCACCCAACCATAGGCCAAAGCCACCCTCCGAGCACCTTGACCTTGACAGAGAGAAGAATCCTGGTAGCAATCCAATAGCCAAGCAAGGCTACTGCACCAAGCAAGAAGTAACCAAAGCCGATCAAAGAGTCCAACCCAAAAAGATAGAAGCAATAGGCTTCAGAACTAGCAGCAGCACCTTCTCCAGAACTTGCACACAAGTCTGCCAAACTGCAGTGCGCATAAGTGTCTCTCTGCAATTCTGAGAAGTGTGTGTCAAATGAAGACTGGCACCCTGTATTTATACTAATCCTGGCAGACTGCCTGA
>ML779220.1:424750-439618 GCA_009831015.1 Picea engelmannii
TTAGAATGTGCTCGTTTTACCATAGACAATATCACTATTGTCACCCAACCATAGGCCAAAGCCACCCTCTGAGCACCTTGACCTTGACAGAGAGAAGAATCCTAGTAGCAATCCAATAGCCAAGCAAGGCTAATGCACCAAGCAAGAAGTAACCAAAGTTGATCAGAGAGTCCAACCCAAAAAGATAGAAGCAATAGGCTTCAGAACTGGCGGCAGCACCTTCTCCAAAACTTGCGCACAAGACTGCCAGACTGCAGTGCGCACAAGTGCCTCTCTGCAATTCTGAGAAGTGTGTGTCAAATGAAGACTGGCGCCCTGTATTTATACTAATCCTGGCAGACTGCCTGGGCCGACTTCTCATTTTGGGTACTAATTAATTCATATTAATTATCTCTCTCAGCCGACATCTCTTCTAGGGTTTCGTTCACTTCTTTTCTTTCTTCCAGAATATTCTAATCTTGTCAAAGGTCACAATGGAGGTTGATACCTCCCGAAGCTACCATAATATCAACATCTAGACCAAGAACCCCAGTCATCTACTGGGGACCCTCACAAAAGTCTTTCTGCTTGGTTCTAGACCAAGAACCCCAGTCATTTACTGGGGGCCCTCAGAAGGGTCTTTCTGCTTGGTTCTAGACCAAGAACACCAGTCATCTCCTGGGGGCCCTCACAAGGGTCTTTCTGCTTGGTTCCAGACCAAGTACCCTAGTCATCTATTAGGGGCCCTCACGAGGGTTTTTTGCCATGGCACTCACTACTTGGTCTCATACCAAGAAACCCCAGGAGTATGTTGGGGACCCTAGTCTATAGCTAAGGTCTTTTCCATCCTCAGGAGAATGGCTCTTGCAGTTGCATTAATTTCAACAAAACCCATCAAATAAACCATAGAACCATGTGAAAAGGGGGGAATAAGCCAAGCACTCTCCAAGAGTAGGATGCCACCATGTAAGATGTAAAACACATGTGAAATAAACCCCCAAAGTGCTAAGGTGCACATCTACTAGGTCAAAGTATCATCAAGCTATGCAACCTGGTCATGTGGTGATCATAAAATGGGGACCATGTGGAATACCCCCTCCTATTGACAAACAAATATAACACCACCCATACACTATAGATATGCCATGTCACTATCAATCCATCAATAATCACTAGGGTGCTCCACACAATAGCCATGTCACTACCTCACATCATCGTTATCCAACCCCTTAGGGGCTAGAACCATCATACATGATCAAAGGTGTATCACTCTCTAGACATGAGCAATATACCAAGAACAACACCATGATGCCAAACATGTAAGGTAGCAAGCATCCATGAAACATATACCAAGAGTGTTCCATCAATCGAAGGCATGCAACTTGAAGAGTACCACTAGATGAACCACCAAACATGATCTTCCACAAAGAAGAAAAATGAGTCTCCTCCACCAAAACACCAACTCAATCAAATGATAGTATGAAGGTGTATACCGCCAATCCATGAAAACTCCATAGGAACCATGCTACAAACTCATCCGGTATGATGAAAATCACAAGTGTAACCCTCATACAATATGAGGGGTAACAACTAGCTCCAACTTGGGGACATGTGCTCTAGCATAGAGTGCATGAAAACCCCATAAATCTCCGATTGTACATGTTAAGAAAACTTTCAAGAAAGCAAGCAACATGTGGCGGGATGGATCCACATGCACATCCCTAAACACACATACAATGTCCATATAGTCCATTCCATCAACAATAGCTCAAAATTGGCTTTACAGGAAAAATTGCAAAAGACAACTATGCGAAAGATAACATGAAAGTAAACCTAGTGCTCATAAATGTTGAGCTTATGCATCCTACCCTACTTAGGAAAAAACAAGGTACTAAGTGAAATCATACAACTAAGAAACCATCTTAGCATCTCATCGATGTCATTAACTCTTCCCTTGTGTTTGGTCACAAACCAAAATATATGCTGGAAACTCCATGATAAGAAGGCTGAAATTTGAAATATGTTCATGGAGATGGCAAGGATTATCAAAATCATGCCAAGGATGGCATGAACCATTACAAGACCCCTCTATCCAATACTAGATAGGATTGATGTGATCTTCATGAGGATATGGAAGCTAATCAAAATCTGGAATAGCATCTTTACTATTCTCAAGAAGCAAAGGTTTAGGCATCTCTAATGAATATATGTTCTCCAACAAACATGTAAATGAAGTCTGAAATAAAATTGCAGATTTTGAAAAAAAAATCAGCCCATAATTTAAGGCTTGCTGCCCCATTTCTAATCACTGAAATGTTTTGCAACACATATAAAATTAAAAACCCTACTGCCCCATATAATTTCCAGCACCTAAATCATACATTCCAGCTGAAATTTCACATGCAAATATACCAAAATCTGGATGTGTTGTTGGCTAGAATTTCTATTCTTTTACCTCCATATAAATGCTCTAAATGCTGGAAAAATTCTGCATTGTTAATGGGAAAACATGGCCGGAAATTAATCATGAACTTTTCTGAGTATACATCCAATATGTAAGGCTGTCCAAAGGTCAAAAAATCTGCACTTTCCTCATACTCTTGGTTGCCCTTAAACAGATCTGAAAATTCCTCATCTCCTAAGGGTTTGTCTTCAAAAACATCCCTCTCCAAATCATCCACATGTACATCATCAAATTGAGAAATTTGGAGAATACTATAACTTACCAAACCTTTGCATTTTTCAAGATTTGAAACTTCTTCACATGGGGCTGCAATAAAATCTTCATCAACCTCATTATCCACTTCTAGATCTGAAATATCATGCAAAAGTATCCCTTCATAGCCAGGGTCCCATTTCTTGAGAAATGCCTTAACGAATCCTACAAAAGATGATATTTCCCCTTCTCCCAAATCTCTAAACCAATCCATTGCATCATCATCCAGGGAATACATTAAAAATTTCATCATGGCATCTTCATGGATAACATCAAGATTTGACATAAGCTTCGTGAAAGAAGTGACGTGATATGGCTGAATCGGTCTGTGAATGAAAACATATGCCATAATCATCCAGATCTACATGGTCAAAGTCATCCCGATATCTCGGGATACCCAAGAAATCCAACCAGGGAAACCCACTTGCATCTAAGGACCATTCCACGTTTCTTCACTTCAATCTTCAAAAATGAGGTGCTGATATAAAATCTGAAATGCATAAATACCTCATACCTCGTAATACCAAAATTGTGAAGTTGCCAAGGTGAGTCTTCAAAATCCCTTCAAGTCTTGCTTGATGGCTTCACCTCTACAAACAACAAGTTTTCAATATCTACAAGGGGAACAAGGGCTTCGTTCCTTCGTGGAATTGCTAGGTGAGCAAGAGATCTCCAAATATGAGTCACTCACCAAGTCAAATGTAGTAAGACTACAAATTTCTGGGAAATGGACTTTATCCTCGGCAATAACACCAAAATGTTACTTCCCGAACTCGCACTTAAATATGTAAAAGTCCCAACCACAAAGTGAAAATCCAAGGGTAACTCGGGAAGACTGCCCACTGTCACCACAACAGCTCTTCCTCTCACTCTCCTCAGCCAAAAGGGGGGCTTCATTAAGCAACTAAATCCAACTAGTTATATGAAATTGGAAAGGGCATCTAGGATTTAGATTAAATCTGGTTTCTTAATGAGATTCTAGCTATAAATTCCAGATTTATAAAAAATAGGAAAGAAGTCTAGTTAAGATTGATAAATGAGGGGTTCCTAGACTTGCAGTAAATCTGATTTTTTAAATATCTCTGCTGTAATTCCCAGATTTACATAACAAAAAATAAATCATGAATTTTTTGTTAATTTCTGTAAACCTAGCACCCAACCATTAATTGCGAGCAAAACACATTTACTGAATAATAGTACAGCTAGGTTATTAACAATAAATTCAGCAGAAGCAATAAATGGAAACCAAACACATTTGCACATGTGATCTAGGGTAAATACCCCTGGAAAAACCCTTGCGGGAAAACCAGATCTGTGATAATTTTATTAAATAAAATCAGGGCTCTCATCCTGGGATAATGGCTCTTCTGAGGAAATACAAATGCTGCAGCAAATAGCCTAGCCCACCTGGCTGCTATCTCCCTTGCTTCCCCCTGCACCCTTTCCTCGGCCCCTGCCCCAGCACAACTGAGTGCTCACACACTCTTTATGTACCATCATTGTGTTTCCTCCTCTCACATAGGCTGTCTTTTATAACCTTGAGTCTACCCTAAGTCCAAAACCCTAGATCTCTTAAAGTGATCTACAGCTGAGATCTAATCTCGCGTTCACTTTAGATCTAACTGCTAGGACTTAATTTAATTACTAATGCCAAATACTTAGGCATTTAATTAAATTAAACTCACTTTAATTACAAAAGTACATTCACTTTATTAATCACTTAATAAAGTGAATCCTAAGGTTTTGAGAGGTAATAATGATGACTCCCACATATTGACACAGACCGACATGGAAGTACCTGTCTGATGCTACTAAAAACATCAACATTTTTAATATTTTAAGGTGGTTGAAAGGGACAAGAAGTGCCTATATTCCAGATCGAGCATATGGTGTCAATAGGGCAGTCTTAGAGGGTTGTTTTAGCAATGTTTTTAGGACAAACGGAGCTGCAAATTCCATGCTACGGCAAGCTTGAATTGGCTGTAAATTAAAGAAGAAAATTTCAATGGAGGGGCTCTACAAGAGAAGCACCTTCAAGCCTATGTCAAGGGTGTGTCTTACTAGAGAATAATATGAACACAACTCCTAAGATGATAGATGCTGACATTATTTCATTAAAAAAACAACAAAGTTTCTAGAGAGGAAAACTCACACCTAATTATTTCCAGCATGGTAGAGATACCCTTTACTTATGGCCTCATGAACAAGCTCTTTACAATGAAATTCCAGAATCGATAAAACAGCAATAATACTCCAATAAGTCGCCTCACATGTCATTGGATCTAGCTCGAGTTGTTGTAAGATGGAGTGTTATACTCCCCACCCAAGTTCTATTCTAGTAAGTGACATGACAAAGCTTAGAGCTTCTACAAAATCCAGTATACCCTGGGTACCATCCTCAGAATGAGGGGAAGTGCTCGGTGGGTTTCCCCAAGGAATGCATTACGCGGGGATTAAAGAAATAATAATAATAAAATATTGCCTCACATGAACAAGAACATGCCCATATATTTCCAATATCTTGCAAAAGAAAGTAGAGCAAAAGATCTCCAAGATTACTTAAACTTTCAACCACCATTACAAATGAGAGTAGCCTCTAATGTATAGAGTTCCATGCTCAAACCTCCTCAACAATAAAATAATAATGTCAAGGCTAAAATCCTATATCTATTCTAGGAAATCATAAAAAAACTAATATCCATCTATCTAACTCCATGAACAAATCAAACAAATAATAAAGTATTAGTGGATATGCCACATGTACAAATCCCCATGCAAGATGAGGCTCAAAGAGCAGGAATGCACCCCTCAAAATAGACGGTTGACCATGTCAAGATATCCATGAAATAATAAAAAAATGCTTCCAATGGAGTGCCCTCCAAGATACGATAAGATAAGATAAGATATTATATTAATGTCCAACAACCACAAAGTAGGTCAATGGGACTGTTGAGTACAATGATGTCAATAAAAAGTAGGATTACCAAAATGTCTCCTATAATTAATAAAATAATCTTCCAGTGGTGTGCTCCTCTAGAAAAGTGATAAGCCAAGCCAAAAATAGAAAACACTTCTAGGGTTTGACCATGTCAAGCTAACCACCAATTCCTCCACATGTGCCATATTAATAAAATAATGATGTGTCCTCCAAGGTACATGAATAAAATACTATAGAGTGCAACCATATGCTGAAAATAGCCCAAGGACCAAGTCTTTATCCTCCAAAACTCCACCAACACGTCCTCCAAGGTGGTTGACCATGTCAACAAGCTCCAACAAATGATAAAATAATACATCCCATGGTGCTTCCTCCAAGGCACCTCCAAGATGATAATAAAATACTCAATGAAAGGTGCACTCCTCTAGAATGGTAGACAAGTCAATGTGCAACAACCACCATATCAGTTTGTGGATTTTATTATTGCAACAGAAAATATAGAGATCTCTTACAGAGCAGATCGAGTTACAGCAATGGTTGAGGAAACCCCAATGCAAATTCTTATCGACACCTGTACAACCCTCTCTAAACCAAATCGAACCTAGCAACACAAAATCAGCCCAGCAAACGAGACTGCGCAAATCGTACGGCCTAGTTGCATTGTCTCTGCGTCACACGTGCGGCTCTCTCAAATCTGTAGTACAACCTCTACAAATGGCTAAGAAAACTAGTCGACCCACCTACTAGAACTCTCCTTCGTCTTCTCTGCAACTCTTCTCCTGCAAACCCCCAAGCAAATCTCCTCTTGTTGAAACTCGCCCCTCTCTCAAGTGAATAATACGCCCGGCCACCAAGTCGTTTTCCTTTTGTCTCAATGAGCAAGCAAAAACCCTATCTCCAAAGAGATCAAGGGATGAGATCAACCCTCACTCTCTCAATGAGATGGATGGCCAAGATTAGAAGACCATCACTTAAATTATTTTCACTTTTAACTTTATAAAAAGTGCTCATTAAGTCAACATTAAAATATAACGCATTTAATGTACTTTTTCCTAAGTAAAACTTTAGGGAAGAGGTTAATCTATCAACTTGGCTAGTTTCATTGTCCTCCACCCATGCTAGGACGCCATGCATGTAGAAGAGCTTATGAGTTATACTTCTCAACACTCCCTCTTAACAAGGAAGGGATTATGAACCAACCCCATCTTATCTCTGAACTTCATGAATTTATGTCTGCATAGTGCCTTGGTAAATATATCTGCCATATGATCATCTGTTTGTATGTATTGGAGCCTCATAGCTCTCCTCTATACACAATCTCGTATGAAGTGATAGTGGATGTCTATATGCTTGCTACGATCATGAACACAAGATTCTCAGAAAGCCTGATGCAACTCTAATTATCACAATGTATCACAGTAGCCTCTAACTCCTTGCCAAACAGTCCCACGAACAATTTCCTCAACCACAGTGCCTCACATGCTGCCAAACTAGCTACCATGTACTCTGCCTCAACAAAGCTTAATGCCATTGATCTTTGCTTCCTGCTGAACCAAGATATAATACCAGATCCAATGTTGAAGCAGCACCCTGAAGTGCTCTTTCTATCCTCTGCGCATCCTGCCCAATCAACAACTGTAAAACCTGTCAATCTCCCTCTACCAATGCGCTCATACAACAATCAGTACTCCATTGTACCTCTCAATTAGCGAAGCACATGCTTCGCAGCTATCCAATGTACTCTCCGAGGGTCCAACATGAACTGACTCAAAGAGTTAACTGCAAAGCTAATATCTGGCCTAGCATTGACCAGATACATGAGCGATCCAATAAGTTAAGAATAGATGGTGCGGTCTACTATCTCAGAACTAGATACATCAATCTTCCTCTAGTTTGTCATTAGAGGCCTAGACATGGGCCTATAATCTATCATCCTGAACCTGCACAAGATCTCCACTGTATACTTCCCATGTCCTAAGAAGAAGCACCCATCTATCTACCAAACCTCCAAACCAAGGAACTAGTGCATCAAACCAAGGTCTTTCATCTCGAACTCTGCTGCAAGGTTAGCTTTGCAGTCTGCAATCAACTGCATATCTCCAGTAAGAAAGAGATCATCAACATAAAGTACCAGTTTGAGAGGCACCTCACCTGCTAGAAAATAGAGGTTTGAATCAGCCTCACTCCGCTGGAATCCCATCTCTCTCAAATAACGGTCGATCCTCGAGTACCACGCCCGAGGTGCCTGCTTGAGCCCATACAAGGCTCGTCTCAGCCTGCAAACATGTCTCCCTGTCTCCAACCTCAAAACCTTCAAGGTGCTCAACGTAGACTTCTTCCTCAATAACTCCGTTGAGGAAGGCAGTCTTCACGTCCATCTGATGAACGCGCCAGCACATCTCTATTGCTAATGACATAACTGCTCAAATGGAGGAATATCTAGCCACTGGGGCGAAAGTCTCCTCATAATCGACTCCCTCTTTCTATGCAAACCCCTTGGCTACAAAGCGCGCCTTATACTTCTCCCCGCTTCTATCTGCCACATGCTTAACTTTATAGATCCATTTGGATCCAACCGCCCGTTTTCCCTCTGGCCTAGGCACCACCTCCTATACATCATTCTTCATAATGGAGGCATACTCCTCCATCATGGCCTCCTGCCACACTCGATGTTGTGCAGCCTGCTCATAAGTGGAAGGCTCAGCATCTATAAGCTTCGTCATGAGTGCCATGTACCCAAGTCTCTACGGTGGTTTACTCTGTCTAAAAGATCTCTCTGGAGGTGCTATCTGTCTAGAATTACTAACTCTGGACCTGTACCACTTAGGTCGTGACCTAGGCTCAATCTCCTTTGGAACAGCCTCATGCTGCTCATCCTCCTCACCAGTCTCCTCACTGTCTTGTCCACTAGTCTCCCTCTCAACACTAGTACCTATACATGTACCCTATGCCTGTGACTCAGTATTTTGTACCTCCTCAAACTTCTGCCCTGAGTCCTGTCCCTGTTGGTCCTCTACCTGTGTTGGCATATCTCTAGATCTCCTTAATGCTCTCTCCTCCTCAAACTACACGTCCCTGCTTACCACAATCCTCCTACATGCTAGCACGAAGATGCGGTAGGCCTTGGAGACCTCATTGTAACCAACCAGTATCCCCTTCTCTCCTATGGGGTCCAGCTTTGTCCTCTTCTCCAAAGGGACATAACAATAGCAGATACTCCCAAAGATGTGAAGATGACTCACATATGGCCTAGTACCTGTATAAAGCTCCTCGGGTATCAATTTTCCCAACACAGTTGTGCAACAAGCCTCTACCCATAAAAATATGGGTAATCCCTGATCATGTATCATCGCACATGCTGCACCCACTGTGGTCATGTTCTTGCGCTCTGCCACTCCATTTTGTTGCGGGTTATAAGGAGTCGTAAGCTCCTTCTTATTACCTTCAGCAGCACAATATTCCACAAACTCATTAGAGGTGTACTAACCCCCATTGTCCGATTTAAGTACCCGGATCTTCCTACCATATTGGTTCTCCACTAGAGCTCTGAACTCCTTGAACTTGTCAAAGACCTCATCCTTGGTCTTAAGAAAATATATCCAGGTTTTCCTGGAGTAGTCATCAATAAAGATCACGTAGTAGTTGAAGCCACTAACTGACTACACACTCATAGGACCACAAACATCCAAATGGATTAGATCCAAGATCCCCTTGGACCTATGCTCACTAGATGGAAATGCCTTGCGAGCATACTTTCCCAATGTGCAACCTTTACAAGGGACATGCTTCTCTGTTGCAACCTGGGGCATTCCTGTAACTTCTTGTCTCAAATAACCCAATGTACCAAAGTGCAAATGTGCCATCCTTATGTGCCACAACTCTCCCAAATCAGTGTAATTGTTGACCAATGCTTTCGCTAGCTCTAAATTTAATCTGTACACTTTCTCACTGCGAACCCCAATCACCTTGTCCCTCTTGATTGTGGACCCCTTTGGTCTAATATACACCTTTCCTCCACGAAAGGTAACCTCAAACCCTTTGTCCTCCAGGGTCGAAACTGAAATGAGGCCCTTGGTAAGACCAGGAACATATATAACGTCAGCAAACCGAAGTGGTTTACCCGACTCCCTCTGAAATGACATTGTGCCTCTGCCTCGCGCCTTGTAGCGCGCATCATCTCCAAGCTCAATATGAAGATTTGCACCTCCCTCCTGCAAGCTATTGAAGAACTCCTTATGCCCAGTCATATGACAAGAGGCGCCACTATCCACATACCAAACATATGTGACAGTTGAGCTTGACACACATGCAATAAGGTAGAAATCCTCCTCAAAGCTCTTCGTAAACTCCTCTACTACTGCAGAGGCTGCCATCTTTGGCTTAGTCTTTTTCTTTTCTGGACACTATGAGGCAAAATGTCCAAACTTGTGCCACTGAAAACACTTGACTTTGGAGAAGTCAATGTTCTTCTTATTTCCAAAATCTTTCATCTTAGGATTTCCCTTGCCTTTGGTAGCAAGAGCCAAAGCCTCCTCATCCACAACCTGAGACGTTGTAAATGATCCACTCGTCTGACCAAGGCTGTAATACCCCAAGTTCGAGCCCCAGTTGAACATGTAAAATATGTTTTATAGGCTGGTAAGCCAAGTGATTATAAGCTAGGAGGCTTATGTGATGATTAGGCCGGAGAGCCTAGATGCTAAAGGCCAGTGAGCCTATTTTTGTATATGTAAACATTCATATCATCAATATAACATATCATTGTGTGTAGACCGACCACTATGGGGGACTAAACTCCACTAGGAAGGGAAAGGGAGGGGCTAAGAACCTAGGAAAGGGGCTAAGCTAGAGGTCTTATCTCTAAGGGAATATTATATTATTATTCCTAAAGACTAAGGCAAGGATAAATCTCATATTATCCTAAGTTCTTATGTGAAGGGGAATGACCTACAAGTGGGAGAAACGAGCTCCTTGAGAGCCATGTGTCATCAAGGGCACATGTAGATAAAGGTGGGGGAAATTAGTCCATTTCCCACGCACTCGGCCATATTCTCCATCAGTAGACCTCTGCATGATTCACACCCTCCATCATGCACACACTCCTGAAGCTACCCCGTATTGTTCCCGTTACCAGCAGTAACCCGTATCGTCCTGGGAGGAGTAGCGCACCTGTACCTTGTTGTTATGGGCAGCGCCTAAACCAAACCCGAAGGTTGTTGCTACTGCCATCACCTGTTCCATACCTAAATTATGTTGATGCCTTAACTGAATGTTGTTGTTGTTTTCATCATTACCTGTAATTGGTTGACTTAAGCTCTGGACTGAAGAAACGGGTTGTCAAGCCCATGGGTTTGAAGAGGCGGGTTGTCAGGCCCGTGGATTGAAGAGGTGAGTTGTCAGGCCCGTGGGTTTGAAGAGGCGGGTTGTCAGGCCCATGGATTGAAGAGGTGAGTTGTCAGGCCCGTGAGCAATTCTCTCCAAGTGAGAGAATTGTTGGGAAAGTGATTTCCTGAGGGAGCCCAACTGCAGCTATAGTGCTCTAAGAATTCTTGTCCAGCTTGTTGTTGAAGCCCTAGAAGGGAAGTGGGGCAGCTGAAGGACTGTTGAGCAGAGAAGGGGCACACTTTCTTGGGTGGGACAGGCATGTGGGGAATGAGAGGTTGTAGGTTGTTAGTGTGAGTTGGCTCCTGGGACGAAATCCTTCCTGTTGACTATGTAACTTCATGTTGCCTCAGCCTAGTTAGGAATCCCTTTACCCGGGTGGAGTTTAGTCCCAGCTCGGGGGTGACCCACTGCTGAGAGTTATGAGCAGCGTGGTCTAAGGCTGGGAGGATCGTGGAAGGTCTGCACGCAGTTGGTGGTCTTCTATAAAAGATAAGTATCAATTGTGTGTTCATTGCACGCTGTGTATTTATACTTGAGTTAATGTTTATGGGTTTTACCTGTGTATGTTACATGTATATTGTTACTGTTATTTCCGCATGAATCTGTATATTGGCAGAATGTATTTGTCTGCTCAAGTTTTAAATGTATTAAGTTCCGCAAGTTTTTACGCGTGGCATAGGCCAACAGGTCTAAGTCTAGGTGTGTTACAATCTAGTATCAGAGCTCGATTTTCAACACTGGGCCTGGATTTGGCCGTGTAAGTGGAAATTGAAGCAAAAATTTCAAAGTGAATTGTTGTCAAAATGGACAAAATTCAAGTTTCAAAGCGTCCATGAGTGCCAAGAGCACACCTTAGTTGTGTTTGAAAACTCAAGAGGTGTAGCAGTTCGAAAAACCACAATGATCGTAGGATCTATTCAGGAAAGGTTCAAATCTTTCACAGTCGTCAGATCTGGGAAAAAGAGCGCGGCGATTAACCCCTTCAAGTCCTTTGGACTTCGTTGCTTCGACAATTTTTATGTCTTTGACAAAAGGAGGCAAAAGCCCCGAAGCTCCAAAGTCCCGGAGTGAATCTACATCGTAGATCATTTGGGAGAAGGTGGATCGTTAGATCCCCCAAGTGGTTCGACAGTTCGGCATTCGAGGAAATCTAGTTATGGTTGCGTGGAGTGGAGTTTCCCCTGAAGTCCGGAACCAATCCGGACCATTCATGTTTGGGGACACGTGTCCGAAGATTAGCAAGTGTTTGAAATCTCGACGTTCAACAGTTCAAGGGTGGGGTGTTGTTTAGCAGCGAAATCCTCCGAAGCCCGAAGTTTCAAAGTCCTGGAGCACCGGAGTCCCGAAGCTCCAGGGAACACCTGTCCAGAAGTTCGGTGTTCAGGAGTTTTAAAATGTGCAGATGAGAAGTTTTCCAAAGTCTCGGAGCCCCGAAATTTCGAAGCTCCAGAGAACATTGTTCAGGAGTTCGGAAGTTCGGCGTTCAGATGTTTTGATGTACTCTGGTGTGGGATTCTCCAAAGTCACGAAGTCCCGGAGCGTCGGAGTGACGTGACATGATGACATCACCTAGAGTGATGTGGACCTATTCGAAAATTCGACGTTTGGGAGATGTGTTGTGTGATACTGAGAAGTTCTCTGAAGTCCTGGAGCGCCAGAGTGACATGGCATGCTAACGTCACCTAAGGTGACGTGGACCCACTCTAAGCATGTCGCGCGTCATCTTGTTTCAGGCTTTTCACAGACCTTTTGGGCCAATTAGAACTTGACACGTGTCACCCGTAGATTGGGCCACGTGTCATCTCTATATTTTCGACACATAGCACCCCCCCTGATGTGTGATTGCTAATGAGACTCTGAAAGTTCAGAGATTCGACATTTGAGGAAAATGTTGTGTTGTGTTGTGAAATCCTCCAAAGCCCGAAGTCCCGGAGCTCCTATCCACCGTTGATCTCAGCCAAGAGCATGGACCGTTGATTCTTGAAACCTTCGGGGGATTGCCAGTTCGGCGTTCGGAGGAATTGAAGTGTTGCGCTATAAGATCCTCCGAAGCCCGGAGTACCAAAGTCCCTGAGCGTCGGAGTGACGTGGCATGATGATGTCACCTAGGGTGACGTGAACCTACTTATGTGTGCCACGTGTCAACTTGATTCGTACCTTTTACAGACCTTATGTGCCAATTGGAATTCGACATATGTCACTCGTTGTTTGGGCCACATGTCATCTCCATATTTTGACACGAAACACCCCTAGTGCGCAGTGCTAAGAAGACCCCAGCAGTTCGGAAAATCAGCGTTCGGGAGTTTGCAAGTGCAAAGTTGTAAAGATCTCCGAAGTGCGAAGCTCCGGAGAGCCTCTCCGAGAGTTCGCCAGTTCAATGTTCGGGAGAAATAAGGTGTGATACAGAAAGAACTCTCGAAGCTCCAAAGATGTACCGTGCAAGCATTCGCCAGTTCGACGTTCGGGAGAAATAAGGTGTGATGTCGTAGGAACCTCTTAAGCTCGAAGTCCCAAAGCTCTGGATAAGTGCCTTTCAGCTAAGTGCTTGGTCATAGGCCATGGTCACATGAGATTTGGGGGCCAAAGAAAAAGGGCTAGTGCCTCGAAAATTGTTTTAAAGACAAAAAGGGGCTTGGAGAAGGTGTCCGTGGGGTACCGATTTGTATAGACCTGCACCTAAAGAAGTAAAGAAGGCCTGTAAACCTAAAGAAAGGACCCAGCATGGATCCAAGAGCCAATTTGGCTCTGAGAAAGAAGAAGAATTGTACAGGGATTACCTCCCAGGAAGCACAATTGTTCATATATCCATAACTTTATGTTCAAGACTCGAAATTGAAAAAGGGAGAAATCATTGGAAAGATCTTGGACAGTAGAATATAATTGTTCACCCAGAAAATTGAGTTGAACAGTCAATTTCTCAAAAAATCGAAAGAAAGAAGTTTGATATATTATTGAACCAAAATGGTTCATATTTTCATGAAATTGTTGAGACAGTTACCCTGACAAAGTTCTGTTGGCTGCACATTTTGCAAAGTTAACAGCAACTAGATCAGATCAGGATCAGCACAGAGTGCAGAGGAATGGAAGATACATAGGGGGCTTATAGCCGAGAAGATGAGATCAGAGGGATGGATGTCCATATGGGTATTGAAGGAACAAACTCCAATGGACATAGAGAAGGAAAGGATGAAAACATGAATATGGTAGAGACCATTAAAAATTTGCAAAAAGATGTCCAAAGTCATAAAGTTGATAATGAAAGGCTTATGAAAGCCAAGGAGCAGCAAGAGAACTTCAACATGAAGTTAATGCAAAACTTGGACAAAATTGAAAAGAAATTGGATAAGGAGAATGGCTCAAGCAAATAAGGAAGTCATAGGTTTCTTGATGAGAAAGGTGTTAATATTATGGTAGCTGCGGGAGGTATTTACCCCCACGTGTGAACCTGATGAGAATAGAAGACTCTGAGAAGCAAAAGAAACCCTAATGAGTTGGCTAATAACCCTAGAAGCCTTGTCGACTCAAGAAGATAATTTATATTAGGCTATTAGCCTCCAAGAGAAGAAGTCGGCCAGAAATTATAATAATATACTGAACAGACACTTATCCAGAAGGAGAAGTTGGCCCCAACAAAACTGGCAGAACCACTATAAATACAGGGCGTCGGTTCTCATTTGTCACATCTCAGAATTGCAGTTCTGTTGTTTGGTGCGCACTGCAGTTGCAATCTGGTGTGCAGGTTTGAAGGAGAGTTGCAGGTGCAGCTGCAACAGCAGCAAGTTCTCAATATTGGCTTGAATATCTCTCGGCTAGGGTTTGGACCAGTGCTGCGGGGGAGCGCCCCCCCCCC
>ML779220.1:448201-463128 GCA_009831015.1 Picea engelmannii
GCTCAAGAAGATAATTTATATTAGGCTATTAGCCTCCAAGAGAAGAAGTCGGCCATAAATTATAATAATATACTGAACAGACACTTATCCAGAAGGAGAAGTCGGCCCCAACAAAACTGGCAGAACCACTATAAATACAGGGCACCAGTTCTCATTTGTCACATCTCAGAATTGCAATTCTGTTGTTTGGTGCACACTGCAGTTGCAGTCTGGTGTGCAGGTTTGAAGGAGAGTTGCAGGTGCAGCTGCAGCAGCAGCAAGAACTCAGTATTGGCTTGAATATCTCTTGGCTAGGGTTTGGACTATCTGATTAGCTTTTTGTGATGCGTTGTTCTTGTGGATTGATGCGCTACTCTTTGTTTGGCTATCTAGCCTAGGGTTTGCTTCCGGAGGAATTCTCAGTCAAGGTTAAGGTGCTCGGAGGGAGGCTTCGGCCTATGGTTGGGTGACGAAGGTATCGTCAATGGTAAAACGAGCACACCATCTTCTATATTCTAACAAAAGGAAGATCAAGGAGTGTTAACAGACATCACCATCACTTTCCAAGGCATTCCAATAGGAGAGCACACAGTAGCTCAAGTCCATCCCCTGTCAGGAAGCATAAGAAGAGGTCTGGGGTGGATGAACTACGAGGAGAAATGAACAAAATCAAACCTCATGCATTTGATGGTGAGCACAAGAAGGATGAAGATGCAAAGACATGGCTGCTAAGCATGAGAAAATATTTTCAATTGCATAATTATTCTTCACATGCAAAAGGAAGAATTGTTATCTATCAGCTTAAGGAAAAGGCATCCATGTGGTGGGGTCAGCTTGTGCAAGTGCAGCACATTAAAGAGAAAAATGTTACTTGGAAGGAATCCAGGAAGTATTTTGAAAAGAAATACTTGACTAAGAGATATTATGACAAGAAGATGAAGGAGTTCTTTGAACTCAAGCTAGGGAGTATGACCATCAATGAATATGAAAGAAGGTTTTTGGAACAATTGAAGTATGTCTCATTCATCAAGGATGAGACAGTTAAGTTCCAGAGGTATTTGAGTGGGTTGCCATCATTCATCAGTGACAAGATACAATATGATGATCCCAAGACTTTGGAGGAGACCATAAGGTGAGCTAAATGCCTATATAATCAACATAAAGGAAAGCCAACTTTCCAAAAAGCTTGGGAAGATAAGAAGAAGTTCAAGATGGAACAGAGGAAGAAGGGGAATAAGCCACCATTCTTTAGAAACAGTCCTCAAGGACAGCCAACTTCTAGAGAGCCCGAAACAATTGAGACAGGTGAGCAAAGGCCAAGGCAGCCACCAATTCAATGCTGGGGTTGTAAGGGAGATCATAAGTATAGAGATTGTCATCACTGAAGTGAAAAAGTGGGAGTTGTTCACGATGTACAGCAAGCTGAAACAGTGGAGGGCATGGGCAGGAATGTTCCCAGGATCTATGCAGCCCTGGACAATAAGCAAGCAGAGTTTCAATCACACATGATTGGAGTGGAAGGTATGATCAACAACCAAACCATTGCAATTTTAATTGATTCGGGAGCTAGTCATAGTTATATAGATCCTAAGATGGTGGAAAGATTTATTTTGCCAAGAAGCAAGCATGGAAAATCTTGGTTGGTGCAGCTGGCTACCGAAGCCAAAAGAAAGTTAATGAGATGGCTAAGTCATGTCCTATGGACATGAATGGACTGAGCACCAGGGCAGATTTGAACATCTTGCCTTTAGGTTCCTATGACTATCTAATTGGTATGGATTGGTTGGACCAACACCATGCTATCTTAGACTGTTATAACAAAGCATTTACTTGTTGGGATGAAGAAGGGAACCTCGGGACAGTCCAGGGAATTCCTAGGGCAGTAACTATCAGAGAAATCTCAACAATGCAGCTGAAGAAATGTTACAGAAAGGGATGTCAAATATTTGCAGCTCATATGGAAGAAACACCTAAGAATAAGGTGTCAAATATTGAAGATTATGCAGTCCTAAAGGAGTTTGAGGATGTGTTTAAGGAAATACCATGATTACCCCCTAAAAGATATATTGATTTGTCTATAAATATGATGCCTAGAGCAGCTCCAGTATCCAAGACTTCTTACGGGATGAGTACACCAGAACTGAAGGAGTTACAAATGCATCTTGAAGAGCTTCTGAAGAAGGGACATATACACCCAAGTGTGTCACCTTGGGGCGCTCCAGTTTTATTTATGAAGAAGAAGGATGGAACATTGAGACTTTGTATTGACTTCAGGCAGTTAAACAAAGTAATTGTAAAGAATAAGTATCCTTTGCCAAGGATCGATGACCTCTTTGATCAGTTGAAGAATGCAAAAATATTCTCCAAGATTGATCTCAGGTCTGGTTAACCGTTATCATCAGGTAAGAATTAAAGATGAAGACATCAGCAAGACTGTTTTCAAAACAAGGTATGGTGACTATGAATTCACAGTGGTGCCATTTGGGTTATCAAATGCACCAGTTGTCTTCATGTGTTTAATGAATGGTGTTTTAGAGAATACTTAGATAAGTCTGTCATTGTCTTTTTGGATGACATTCTTATATATTCCAAGTCAGAAGAAGAGCATGAGCAGCACTTGAAGATGGTATTACAAGTATTAAGGGAGCATCAGTTGTATGCCAAATTGAGCAAGTGCTCATTTTATCAGAACCAGATTCATTATTTATGGTATATCATATCAGAGGAAGGGATAGCAGTGGACCCTAAAAAGATTGAGGCCATTAGAGGATGGTCAAGACCTAAGAATGTGACAAAAGTCAGATTCTTCATGGGCCTTGCAGGCTACTATAGAAGATTTATTGCAAGATTTTCAAAGATCGCACACCTGATCACTTCCTTGCAAAAGAAGGGAGTGAAGTTTCAGTGGACATTGGAGTGTAAAAAGAGTTTCCAACAACATTTGAAGCAATTATTTACCAGTGCTCCAATTCTAAGGATTGTTGATCCAAATGAAGACTTCATTGTATGTACAGATCCATGTAAAGAAAGACTTGGTGGAGTCCTCAGTCAAAATGGGTATGTTGTATGTTATGAATCAAGGAAGTTGAAGGAGCATGAAAGGCATTATGTCACTCATGATTTGGAGTTGGCAGCCATAGTGCATGCCTTGAAGAAGTGAAGGCACTACCTCGTGGGGAAAAGGTTTGAGCTGAGGATAGACCATAATGGTCTGAAATATTTATTCGGACAGCCAACTCTAAATGCCAGGCAAAGCAAGTGGCTAGAATTTCTCAGTGAAGCATATAAAGTTGATGCACTCAGCAAAAGAGAAAGCATATCAAAGGGAAAGAGAACAAGGTGGTTGATGCACTCAGCAAAAGAGTGCATAAGTTGCATTCTACAACGATCAGCATCTCAGAACCTCAGAGGCTGCAAAATCAGAGTTGCATTACATGGAATTAATGGAAAAATTACGGCAAGGTATTTTGCAACAGAAAAATGAGGACTACAAGCTGGGAATTGATGAAATCCTCATGTACAGAAGAAAAATTTATGTACCAAATTCCAAAGAATTGAAAAATCTGATATTGAAAGAAATGCATAACGTACCTTATGTTGGACACCCAGGATATCGGAAAACAATTGCAGTTGTCAAGAGTCGATATTATTGGCCAGGCATGAAGAAAGAAGTTGTTGAGTACATTGCCAAATGTTTGGAGTGTCAAAAAGTCAAGGCTCAACATAGGCACCCAGTTGGGTTGTTGCAGCCATTACCCATCTCTGAGTGGAAATGGGAAGTGGTAACAATGGATTTTATCACCAAACTGCCCAGAACAAGCAAGGAGCATGATTTGATCATGGTAGTGGTGGACAAGCTTACTAAAGCTACCCATTTCATTCCAATGAAGATCACTCACAAGGCAACTAACATTGCTAATATTTATATGAAGGAAATTGCTTGATTGCATGGTATACCCAAGACAATTGTGTCTGACAGAGATCCAAAATTCACATCGAATTTCTAGAAAGGATTATTCAAAGGATTTGGAACAAATATGAATTTTAGCACAGCTTATCATCCAGAATCTGATGGGAAAACAGAGAGGGTGAACCAAGTGATTGAGGATATGTTGAGGATGTATGTGATGGATAAACCATCAAAATGGGAAGACTACCTACACCTGATAGAATTTGCTTATAACAACGGGTACCAAGCATCTCTAAAGATGAGCCCATTTGAGGCACTTTATGGCAGAAGGAGCAACACAACAGTAAGCTGGGACAACCCGGCAGATAGAGCAGTGGTTGGGCCAGAATTACTCAAGGAAATGGAAGAGCAGATGTCAAAAATAAAGCAGAATTTAAAGGTTGCTCAAGACATGCAAAAAAACTATGCTGATAAGGGCAGAATTCACAGGGAATTTAAAGTGGGTGACCATGTATTCTTGAAAGTGAAGGCCAACAGAAATTCCCTACAGTTGGGAAATTGTTCAAAGTTGGCAGCTCGTTATTGTGGGTCGTTTGAAATCCTAGAGAGGATTGGGCATGTAGCATATATGTTTGTATTACCTGCATCAATGTCTATTCATAATGTATTCCATGTATCATTGCTCAAAAAGTATATACCTGATGCTAATCATGTTATTGATTGGAATGTGATCCAGGTGGAGCAAGAAGGCGCTTCTCAAGTGCATCCGGTGTGCATACTGGACTAGAAGATAAAGCGGCTCCGGAATCGAGCCATAGAGCTAGTAAAGGTCCAATGGACTTGGTACAGTCCTGAGGATGCGACTTGGGAGCACGAGGATGATATGCGGGTAGAATAACCGCATCTTTTTGAAGATTTTAGAAAATTTTGATGGCAATATGTAAATAAGATGCACTGAGGACAGTGCATAAATAAGGGGAGGGGAATGTAATGCCCCAAGACCGAGCCCCAGTTGAAAATGTAAAATATGTTTTATACGCTGGTGAGCCAGGTGATTGTAAGTTAGGAGGCTTATGTGATGATTATGCCGAAGAGCCTAGATGCTAAACACCAGTGAGCCTATTTTTGTATATGTAAACACTCATATCATCGATATAATACATAGTTGCATGTAGACCGACCACGATAAAAGAGTATGGGGGACTAAACTCCACAAGGAAAGGAAAGGGAGGGGCTAAGCTAGAGGGCTTATCTCTAAGGGAATATTATATTATTATTCCTAAAGACTAAGGCAAGGATAAATCTCATATTATCCTAAGTTCTTATGTGAAGGGGAATGACCTACAAGTGGGAGAAACGAGTTCCTTGAGAGCCATGTGTCATCAAGGGCGCATGCAGATAAAGGTGGGGGAAATTAGTCCATTTCCCACGCACTCGACCATATTCTCCATCAATCGACCTCTGCATGATTCGCACCCTCCATCTTGCATGCACTCCTGAAGCTACCCCGTACTATTCCCGTTACCAACAGTAACTCGTACCGTCCTAGAAGGAGTAGCGCACCTGTACCTTGTTGTTATGGGCAGCACCTAAACCAAACCCGAAGGTTGTTGCTGCCATCACCTATTCCATACCTGAATTTTGTTTATGCCTTAACTGAATGTTGTTGTTGTTTTCATCATTACTTGTAACTAGTTGACTTAAGCTCTAGACTGAAGAAACAGGTTGTCAGGCCCATGGGTTTGAAGAGGCGGGTTGTCAAGCCTGTGAGCAATTCTCTCCAAGTGAGAGAATTGTTGGGAAAGTGATTTCCTGAGGGAGCCCAACTGCAGCTATAGTGCTCTGAGAATTCTTGTCTGGCCTGTTGTTGAAGCCCTGGAAAGGAAGTGGGGCAGCCGAAGGACTATTGAGCAGAGAAGGGGCACACTTCCTGGGGTGGGACACGCATGTGGGGAATGAGAGGTTGTAGGTTGTTAGTGTGAGTTGGCTCCTGGGACGAAATCCTTCATGTTGACTATGTAACTTCCTGTTGCCTTAGCCTAGTTAGGAATCCCTTTACCCGGGTGGAGTTTAGTCCCAGCTCGGGGGTGACCCACTGCTGAGAGTTATGAGTAGCATGGTCTAATGCTGGGAGGATCGTGGAAGGTCTGCACGCAGTTGGTGGTCTTCTATAAAAGATAAGTATCAATTGTGTGTTCATTTCATGTTGTGTATTTATACTTGTGTTAATGTTTATGGGTTTTACCTGTGTATGTTGCATGTATATTGTTACTGTTATTTCCGCATGAATCTGTATATTGGCAAAATGTATTTGTCTATTTAAGTTTTAAATGTATTAAGTTCCGCAAGTTTTTAAGTGTGGCATAGCCCAGCGGGTCTAAGCCTGGGTGTGTTACAAGGCGAATCTCCTCCTGCACAAAATCATCCCATAAGCACTGCCAATCAGGGAGCTTCTCCCAAACTGCAATCCCACGCACAAATGAGTTTTGTGGCTTTGAAAAGCCATTCAAGGCTATATGTATTAGCGTACTAACTCGGAATCTTTTGTCTTTGAGCCAACTTCTCCAAGCTCGTCCCTGATCTGTGTAAAAGACGAGTGAGGTAAGGAATCACAACTTCGCCCTTAGCCATCTTGGTACCTCATAGGCTCTCCTGAAGCACCATAATCATGTTTTCATTTTTACTCTGATAGAGACTACCCAAGGCCGCCCACATGTCCTTAGCAGACGTTTTCCCTGAGAGGTGTGGGATTATATGATCCTTTACCCCATCAAGGATTTTGCTCATTGCCTTCGCTTCACCCTTCTTCCAGGCTCCCAATAAAGTTGCATCTATAGGAGTTGTTGCCTTATCATCATGTTCAAAGACATCATTGACATCCAAGATTCTGGTAACCCTCTCTTTCCAAGTAGGGAAGTTCTGAGAACCTTGAAGTCTATCCTCAACTCTCAAAGTCATGACCATTTCTGAAGGTATCTCTGTCCAAACCCTACGTTGTCTCACAAACTGATTTTGTGCTTAGATCTGAAATCGATCTTTTGTATTCAACACACTGATGTTGTTACTCCAACAGTCCCGCAATGATACCATGTGAATCCACTAAAACCCAGCAAGATGAACCATAAGCTTCAACAATCTATACTACCCAAGAATTTATTTAGCACATTTAAATTTCTGAAATTGTAATTTACAGCTACAGCTAGGTTTTCTTCACAGAAAATAAAAATCGCACAGTAGAAATAAATACTAGGAACATTGTAGAGAGTAACAGCAATCACATCACATGAGAGACACCAGAATTTTTGGGTAAAATAACCCCAAAAAAAACCCAATATGGGAAAACCCGTTCTTCAGTTTGTGGATTTTATTATTGCAGCAGAAAATATAGAGATCTCTTACAGAGCAGATCGAGTTACAACAATGGTCGAGAAAACCCCAGCAAAAATTCTTCTTAGCAACTGTACGGCCCTCTCTAAACCAAATAGAACCCAGCAACACAAAATCAGTCGAGTAAACGAGCCTTTGCGCAAATCATACAGCTCAGCTACATTGTCTCTGCATCACACATGCAACTCTCTCATATCTGTAATACAACCTCTACAAATGGCTGAGAAAACTAGTCAATCCACCTGCTAGAACTCTCCTTCGTCTTCTCTGCAACTCTTCTCTAGCAAACCCTCAAGCGAATCTCCTCTTCTTGTTGAAACTCGCCCCTCTCTAAAGTGAATAATATGCCCAGCCACCAAGTCAATTTCCTTTTGTCTCAATGAGCAAGCAAAAACCCTATCTCCAAAGAGATCAAGGGATGAGATCAACCCTCACTCTCTCAATGAGATGGATGGCCAAGATTAGAAGACCATCACTTAAATTATTTTCACTTTTAACTTTATAAAAAGTGTTCATTAAGTCAACATTAAAATATAACACATTTAATGTACTTTTTCCTAAGTAAAACTTTAGGAAAGAGATTAATCTATCAACTTGGCTAGTTTCATTATCCTCCACCCATGTTAGGACACCATGCATAGAGAAGACCTTCTGAGTTATACTTCTCAACATTTCCTTCCACAAAACCACAGAATTTGCAACCTACCCTTCCATCGTATAAAATTGGAAACACCCTTCAATATGTGACACTCTCGAAGACCGAGCCTAGTCATTGTTACAGCTCCTAGTACACACCTAAACCAAACAAATCAACCTGAAGAAAAACAGATTTCAACACTCCAATCACTGGCCTCTTAAGGCATCACAACCTACAACCTCTCTGAAGTTTGGATCTCTTCACCCACTAAAGACTCTTGGGCATCACACCCTCTAACAACTCCCTCTCACAATGAACTAATCTCTCCATACACGAGGTCCAGGAATATTTCAATGGACCATGTTAATTTTCAGACTATGGTATGCAAATTCTGCACTTAGAAAATTTACCTAAACTCTAGGTAGCTAAAAACACGAAAATTCCTATCAAAACTACAACTTCTTAATATATTAATCTAAAAACACAGAATGTTGGAAAGGTGAACAGCAAACACACAATACGGAACTCTCAACACTACACCTATCTTCTATTTACTAAAAGAAGAAAATTACTCTACTATAGCTCAAAACTTAATTATGCCAACCATCTCAATGGTGTGCCCCAAGGTAAGAGACAAAGGGAAAATACATTGCATATAGACATCCAATGATGCACCCTAGGTGATAATGTCAAAAAGATAACCCTAAACTCCTAAGTGAGTGCACCCTAATACATGGATAATGCTACCAGGAGTAGTGCGCCCTGTTATCGCACAGTTTGTAGCTAGGAGAAAAGGCTATAAGATAGAAGGCCAAACTAGCGTAACATGAACCTATCCCACCCAATGTCACCACAATGGGGAGGTTCTTTCTCTTTAGGGAGGTGAGGCCCAGGGGAGACGTCCCCGGTGACCTGTGGTTTTGAGGAGGCAGAAGGGTGAATGAGACAAGGACAAGTTTCCCCCCTCACAAGTCACCACCAAACAGATAATCACGGCTAAACAACCAATAATAAAGTAAATCCCCAATGAAGAACACCTACCTAGAACAAAGCAACAACAAACTGATATATGCAAGCTATATTTCAATGGGTTAGTACTTCATAAGACTATCTGATAAATATATATAGGCAGTTAGCAACAAATGTTGATGAAGTCAATGTTTATTAATAGCAATGAAAAGATATAACACTTCATCAATAAATATTGGAACAATGTGGCATTCAATGCAACCAATCAACACCTTATTCAATTAATGCCTAAACCACCATTCAATTGCTCTTAAAACAAAACGTTGCTACCCTAAAGATGAAATAACCAATGATGACGTCAGCAACTAGGGTTAGTAGGTTAGTTGATTTTAGGGTTAGTGTAGTTAGGGTTTGAAATTCAAAGAGTTTTGAGAGTGTTGTGATCAAATTCACTTCAACGCTGGAGGACTTTAGATCAGTGCCTTAAGGGTAAAATGGAGTCAAAAATGAAGGATGCAAGGGTTGAAGGAGGAAGGCTAAGGACTAGAGGGAAGAGTTTTGAAGTGTTGCTATGGCAGGGCCTCATAATCAAATCCCTAGGGGAGAGAGGCTCACTCCGGTGTTGCTAAAGCAAGGCCTCATGCTCTCTCCTCCTTCCTTAGGTCGACTTGGCAAAACAGCTAGCTCAAATGAAGCACAAAATCGAGACAAGAAGGCTTAATGAGGGAGAGTGTTGCTACAACAAGGCTCTTTCATCAAACCCTAAAAGAAAAAACGACCCTAAGTGTAGATAGCCTAGGCCTGGGACGTCTTCTTCCTCTTGAATTCTAAATGGTACAGCTAGCAAAGGAGAGGAAGAAAAAGGAGTGTAGCTACGGCTAGGCTCTCTTCTTCTTCTTCAATGGCTGAAAGTTTCTCTATCAGGGGACATGAGACAATGACCTACTTGTGTGCTTGTCCCCTAGGGTTTTTGTTCAGCAATAATCATAAACAACATGCAAGAAATTGGACTACAACCATTCATTCAAGAAGTTTTGTAGAAAAATACTTACAATTCATCAAGAAATAACCATGCAAACCCTAGTTGTAACACCTTCCTTCAAAAGAAACACCATGAAATGCCAAAAAGTCTTCCTTCAACAAGTGTGCCTTCCTTAAATCAGCCAAATACCCAAGATAGGGCGCAAATTTCAGACCTCCTTATGGAGTGAATGATTGATGATGAAAAAATGAGAGTGAAAACCCTCAATATATACTGTATCAATGACCTAATTTACTTTTTAGGTCATAAAAGGCCAACAAGGCCATAATATCAAAACAATGTTGTTTTTACATTAAATTGTCAAATCTAAACCCTAATTAGGCAAAAGGTAAGACGTCACCCCTTTCTAGGGTGACGTTAGCCCCTAATAGGGCAAATGCAGCCTCCTGAAGGAAGACGTTAGCCCTCCTTGGGCTCCTCCAAGCTGCCACACGTGCCAACTGCCCTGTCCATCTGCCAACATGCTCATGATGACATCATAAGCCTCCTGGTGACGTCCTAGGCCATCTAGAGCCAACGTCCCACTGAAAATGGGTTAATCCCCCTAGGTCCAGCTGTGTCGGGGTGCCTCTGGTGGAACGTCCTCTTCTTCTCCAGTGCAAAGTCTCTGATCAACATATGTCTTGTCTCTGCCCCCTGATGGGGTCTCAACATCCATCTGGTGGGCTCTTCAGCCCCATGGAGGTCCAAACTAATCATCTCCCCATGTGTACCGGTCCAAATGGTACCTGCCCGTCAAGCATGGTCCTGCACATCAAAGGCTACGCCCTCCATGGGCTCATCAGTCACAGGGATCATAGCAATGTCAATCACATCTCATCATCAATATTATTAAACATATGCGTAAAATCCCTAATACATCAGTTAACAGCTAAAAGACGTTACACAAGCCTGCAATACAAGTCTGGAGAAAAAGACAAGGTGTCCTTTTGGGCTAGTGTCCACATGAAAAGTAAAGTTCCCAAAAAGACCTCATCCAAGCCATGTAAGTGGGTGATGTGGTCAGGGGATGTCCAAGCATGTGGGTGCAGTGAAGGCTGAGGATGCAAAAGTGTTCCCTGTGGGTGCCTTTGTAGAAGGCGAGCTGTACTTGTCACGGATGCATTTTTTCCAAGCCCATTCTTGCCTTTATTCTTTTTATTCTTTTATTCTTTTTTGCTTTTTTATTCAAGAGCTAATCAGGGGACACTGCCTTGGCATGGTTACCAGAGCTGACAATGTTACCCACAAGTACTTTCACAGAGATGTGAAGGTTGGCTCGTGATGAGACCCCCTTTCCCTTGGTCATGCAACCAAGAGTCACTGCCCTAGCGTGGTAACCAGTTGGTGGCAATGTCATACTGCTAGGTACCCATGGTCTGAATAGGCTGGCTCGTGATGAGACCCCCTATCCTCTGACTAGGTCTTGTTTTATTGTTTTTTTTCGGGTCCCTCTTGTTTATTGCTGAGAAGCCTTTTATTGCTTTCTCGGGGATCCCTGGGCAAAGCATCTCGAGGTTTTATTCTTAGGCTTTTATCTTTTACCATCTTGCTTTTACCTTCTGGGCCTTTAGCCCCTTCTTCCCACGAGGTAAGGTACAGTCCTGAAAATAGGTCAACCCAATGCCTGGACAAAGGGAAAGGGATAAGTGAGTGGGAAGTAAGATGAAAAAGTGGTGCTATGATGGGAGCGGACGATGGCTTTTCAAAAATCCCCTAGTGGCAAACCAAAACTTATGGACAAAGGCTTGCTAGGGCACCCTGTCAATCCCCCCAAACATAGTCAAGTGGGCAAATGTAAGATCCAAGCAGTTGTTAGAAATAAAAGGAATCAGATGCATATATTTAAAAGTTTTAATGATCAAAAGTGACACATACCATGATACCTGGACCAATTACCTCATGGAGCAAGAACCCTTTCTGATACAGGACCATGCCGATGGTGATGGATGATGTTGTTGCTGACAAAATAAAGATGATAGAAGAAGAAGAAAAGGTGGACCCTCCAGGGCCATGCTCAGGTCAATCCTACTCTCGGTACTCCATGTCTAGGACCTGTAGGCCTCGAGACATGATCTCCTAGTTATCCCTGAAAAGCGGGGATAACACGCCCAACTGGAGAAGACTAAGTCACCACATGCATGTACTAAGGCTTCGAACTGAAAACAAACTAATGCATGACATCCTTGGGATCTGCACTCCTCCTAGAATAGATCATCCTCATCATGCAATATGCCCTCTGCTCCTAGAGAACTGTGCCTTCTCTAAGTCTAAAACAGGAATTTAACTAATGGTAGCACATGCATGCACCCTTGACTAACATGTCTACATAACAGCAGCACTCCTCCCAATGAAAACTAGCTCTGCACCTAGCTCCATCTCACATAAATGCTGTGTACAAATCTCAACATATGGATCTGCTGCGCCCAAGTGTGGATCAACTGTCACTACTGCAACATGAAGAAGGAGAACCAACTACCAAGAAAACAAGGTAAAAACCCTAACATTTTCTAACTCTATGGATCCATCATAGAGATCCCATTCCTTGCTTATTCAAATGCACGGTAGGTACAAATAGAGTTCAAGTCAACCATTAAATTAAACCCCTCTTCTGTCATTTTCTCTCGAATCAGGGTAGCCATCATATGCCCTAGACGATAAGATACATTACACACATGTTTCTGCACACACTGTAATATGCACTCTAAGAGGATCCTATTGTAATAGATTTGTTGGGCATGTAAACTGTCTCAATGCTCCCAATGCTTCCATATATTGTGCTGCGAGCAAAGCCTTACTAGCTAGGACATCAACTTTAGGTTGATCTGTGTTGTCCCATATCCTTTGCGACAAAGTGTTTAATTGAGTTAAACCATCCATATCCTAGTAAAGTGATATTTATGTATATGAGATCTGCAGAAGTCCAGAATACTGTCAAAATCTAGGAGAAGAGGCACCAAGATTCTATGTGAACACATCTAGCACCTTCAAACGGATATAACTAGTTGCTTGCAATTCTACAAGATTATTCAACTGCATGCGAAGTTACAGATATCACTTCCTCTTCAAAAACAGTGAAGATGTCATATATATATATATATATATATATATATATATATATATATATATATATATATATATATATCTTCAGTTGATCAATCTAGGAGAAGAGGCACCAAGATTCTATGTGAACACATCTAGCACCTTCAAACGGATATAGCTAGTTGCTTGAAAGTCTACAAGATTATTCAACTGCATGAGAAGTTACAGTTTGCCTTCAGCATGTTGTAGAAAATCAATCCATAATGGGATATCACTTCCTCTTCAAAAACAGTGATGCTATATATATATATATATATATATATATATATATATTCAGTTGATCAAGATGTCAAAGAATTAGGAAGCGAATTTAAGCAATTATTCAGCAGTGACAGTGGCAGAAGAGACTTTGAAGTAATAATCAACCAACTTACAACAACAATTGAGCAAATTATGACAAAATGCTATATTTCTACAATTTAGATATTCTGATTCATTTAGGAAACCAAATAGAAACGTGGAATGGATGAGGATTCCCTCCTCAATTGGGATGCATTCACCCCTTAATAAACAAACTTTATCATTCTAGGAGTCACTATCTTACACAATCATTGCAGCAGTAAGAAAAGATCAAGCAAGTAGCTTTCAAATGGAATTTCCCACCTTTAAACATTCTACTCTTTGGTTTTTGCTATCTAATATCACTTTCCATCAGAACAATTTAGTAGCCTCGTAACTATTACTGCAATCGGTGTCCAAGGTTAAGGGTATCTACATGAAAAGGCTGAACCAACACTTCCAGATCCTTAGCTGGTGTGGAAAATATTGATGGGAACATTACAATATCTTATATTGACAAAAAGTTCACATTCAAGGATGATCTTACTAAAAAATAAAACAACCAAATTCAAATAATGATTTGAACTTCGAAGTTGGCATCGGTAAGATAGGAAACAAAGGAAAGAGTCAAAAAGTATAGAGAGAGAGAGAAATGTTTTCCACTTACCATCGCAGCATTCTAATAACACTGTTTATCTAGGGATTTAAGAGAAATATTCCAGTTTCTTTTGTGCCGTGTCCCTGGTGTTGGGAAGGGGTGATTTTGAGGCATTGTTTTGAGCTGTTAATATCTTCACCTTTTAGCATGATTAAATTTCACTAGCCCTGTTACTTCTATTTTGCCCATTTTTCTTCCACTTAAAATGTTTACTCAGGCCGCATAAGTCTATCAGCCAGTAATAAAACTTAAAAGGTGTGATTAAGATTTTTATAATTAGATTTTGTTTAAATTGCTTCCTTGTTAAATTTATAGCAGCTGCAAGAGCCATTCTCCGGAAGGATGGTAAAGACCCTAGCTAAGGTCTAGGGCCCTCAGTGTACTCCTGGGGTATTTGGTCTGGAACCAAACAGTCAGTGCCATGGCAAAAGACCCTTCTTAGGGCCCCCCAGTATATGACCGGGGTTCTTAGTCTGAGACTAAGCAGCTAAAGCCCCTAGATATGTCTAGGGCCCCTAGATATGTCTAGGGCCCCTGGAAATGTCCAGGGTACGAATGCCTGAGGCATGGGTTGATCCATGGTCTTGTACCATGGTGGAAAAGACCCTTGTGAGGGCCCCCAGTATACAACTGGGGTTCTTGGTGAAGAACCAAGCAGTAAAGACCCTTGTGAGGGCCCCCAGTATACAACTGGGGTTCTTGGTGAAGAACCAAGCAGTAAAGACCCCTGAGAGGGCCCCCTGTATACGACTGGGGTTCTTGGTCTAGGACCAAGCAGTTAAAGTCCCTAGATAAGCCTAGGGCCCCTGGAAATGTCCAGGGTACCCATGCATACGGCATGAGTTGATCCTTGGTCTCTGACCTTGGTGGATAAGACCCCAGAAAAAGTTATGGGGCTACTTGATCCTCTATCAAGTATTTTGATGGTACATGACCTTCCTTGAAGAAGGACACAACCACATGAGGGATAAGTCCCATATGCAGT
>ML779220.1:494946-512490 GCA_009831015.1 Picea engelmannii
TCTCAGCAGCTCTGCAATAAATTCAAACTGTCATTTTACATTCATTGACCTCTCCCTGCAGGTCCATTTACATCACATATTCATGCTTATGAGTTTTGCCATAGTCCTTGGCCAGTTCATTTATATTTACAATCTGGGGGAAATAGGGTGTTACAATACTTCTCCAAATGGGAGAGTAGAGTTATGAAATGAGATCTTATGATCTTTGTTTATACAAATGTCAATAAAATAGTTTGTCCACATAATTTTAGTTTTAAACCACAAGACTAGGGGTCAACAACCCTAATCTTGCCCCTTTACAAAGATAATATTAAACAATTCACTTAAAATTTCCTTTTACACAAAAAGAAACCTTAATTTGAGGTGATGACATCCCTTTAGGGGATGTTTTGACACTAGGAAGAAGTCGTTGGTGTTGGAGAAGTGTAGTTAGGCTTCCCAAAGCCACATGTCAATCATCTAAGTCATGTATTCATGGTCAAAGCCTCATTCTCCTCAAAACGTCCTTGTGTCAATGAATAATAACTCACCACCAAACCCTCGCCCTCCTAAATGATGTCATGCCTCTAAAGGTGATGGTTTGCCTCTCCTAGGCAAAACATTTGGCATGTGAGGGATAGGTCATATTGTCCACCATGTCTTCTAGGCCTCTAAAGGTATGTCTCTCTCATCCGCCATGTGGGCTCTTGGCATCCAACCTATGGGCTTCATGCCCCATGAAAGCCCAAGCTAGGCTTGTTCCTCCAAAATTGTCCACCAAAAAGGTCCTGCAAAGACAAATAAGCACGCCCTCCAAGGATCTCAAGTAAAAATATCATGATGATTAAATCAAATCAATAAATGAGCCACCTAAGCATGTGCATCAAAGATTACCTTGTTAAACAAGTAAATGCTCAAAGACATTATGTGACTTGTTAAGCTTGGATATGGGAGGGTCAACGAGGTGTCCTATTGGGAAGATCTTGCCTAGGTCAAGGAGTGTTTCCCAAGTGATCCCTCTCTAAGCCATGTAAAGTGGATGGAGTGGTTAAGGACAAAAACTCAATGGGCATGGGGTTCATGACATGCAAGGGGTTGTAGTGTTGCATTCATGGGTGCCTTTGTAGAGGGTGTGTGGCACCTTCATTTGCAATGCAATCTTTCCAAGCCCATTTTTTGTTGCTTTCATGTTTTAAGGATAAGTTGAAGGCCATTGTCCTGGCGTGGTGTCCAGATAATGACAGTGTCAGTCACAAATACCTTGTGGAAATGAGAAGGTTGGCTTGTGATGAAACCCTCTTTCTCTCAGTTGTGCAATTGAGAGCCTCTACCCTGGCTTGGTGTCCAGATGATGGTAATGTCATAACGTTAGACACCTATGATCATGATAGGTCGGCTCGTGATGAGACCTCCTATCCTCCAACTAACCCCCTAAGCATTCTATCATTTTATTCTTGTGGGCCCCCCTTTTCTTACAGATAAGTGTTTAATTGCTTTCTTGGGGGATCCCTGGGCGAAACATTTGGAAGTTTTATATATAGGCTTTTATCTTTTACCCAACATCAATCCCTTTGGGCCTTCATCTCCTTCTTCCCATAGAATGAGGGACAACCCCTTCTTGGGTCAATACACCCTAAAATCCAAAGATATAAGGAAACGTGGGGTTTAAGTGATGAAAAGTGGTAAGTATGGTCGGGAACGATACGATGGCTCTTCAAGGGAGTTCCTAGTAGCAAACCCATTCCCGAGGAAAACCACTTACTAGGGAACAAAGTCAACCACCAAGGTGAAACAGGGCAAAAGGCATAATGTCCAAGCATATGTCATGAAATCTAAAGCAGACTAAGATACAACATACTCAAATGCCTCAAATATTGAAATGACACTCACCATAATACCCGACTTGTACCTCATGGAGCAAGGCCCATTGCCTCTCGAAAGCCAGCTGGTGTGGTGGATGCCATCTGAAAATTTATGACCTTTGTGGTCGTGAGAAGGGTCTCCATCTGTGCAAATGAATATTGTTGGTCATGTAGTCTCTCGGTACTCCATATATGCAACTTGAGGGCCTCGAGACATAATCTCCTTAGTTATCCCACAAAATGGGGATAACAAATCTCAAATTCCAAAAATCGACATGGCAATTTTCTTACAGCAAGAATGTCATTTTCAATCATATATCTTTAAATTTCTTATAACTAAAGCCAATTGAAAAAATGAGTGTTGTGGCTTAAGATTATTCAACTGGAAGGCCATAATCTCACTTAAAACTTATGAATTATTCACCCTTGGTTGTTAGTTAGGTCACGATTTCATTTAAATATAAACTTAATTTAGTTGAACATACTAGTCTTTCAAGTATTCCATATAGATGTTGAATGTGGTTATACCCATTCCATCGTTAATCATTAGACCCTCATGACTAACCTGATTTTAATTTCCTTCACAATTGTTTTTAACACATGATCTGAGAGAGAGCAAAAAGGTGTTTGTACAAGCAATTTTGTTTCAAAGACATTAAACTCATATGACAATGAGCTCTCTAGTATGTTCTCATTGTGTATGATCTAAATACCAACAAGACAAAATTAAATTTCTATATGTGAAGGAAATGTGAGGTAGATCAAATGAAAAGATGCCACAAGAAAATAAAATTTATTAGAGGAAATATGAAGTTGTCTTGGGGTGTTTTTTTTTCACATTTTGTTGGAGAGTTGGCCAATGATGGTGCATTTGCAGAGAGGTGACTAATGAATATGCTCAATGGTTATTGGTTTCTCTACCAAATCTAGGGCTTCCATCTTCATTATTAGTTTCACCTCATGGGTTTCCAATTCCAACTTGATTTTACACAAATTGTGTTATTTTTAGCTTCCATCCTTATACAATAATTTGCTCTCTCACACACTTACATCCTCGCAGTACAAAAGTAAAGATAGGGCTTGGCTTGATGTCCATTGTGTTATTTGTACTCTGGTTGTCAAAATGATAAAATATTAACATGTTGAAATAATTAGTATTATTGTGTTGAAGTTTGATAACATGTATGTTGAGGGAGCAATTTATTCATGTAGAATTCCCCTCTCATCAAATCCAACAATCTAACAATTTAAATTTTTGGTCAATCAAGAACTCTGATTAATTTTCTAAGCATTTGGGTCAGTTTAAAATTGGTGAAAACCCTAGAAAACAAGGTTTTGAAATGCATGGAACTACGATCATGTGAAACTCAAGCTACCCTATAAATATTGTAGCTGGATTTAGCTCCATTTTTTACTTGAAAAGTGGATTTGTTTGCTACAAGTTTAGCATATTCCATATGGTGAACGGAGGATTAGATTGCTTCGTTTTTTAATTTTTGAAGGAAATTGCAAATGACAAGCATACACATAATGAAGTTGTCTATGGAAAAAATGTGGTTACTTAATATAAAACCACAATGAAAAAATGTGATATTAATAAGAGTAGAGTTGTGTTTAAGCTTTAAACAATTAAAACAATTGGTTGAATGAATTGAAAACGCGAAACTAAAATCTAGGGATCAATATGTTGCCATAGATCAAGGTGTTGATGATGAAAACTAATGCATTTAACGGGCACATCTTATCTTCCAACAATCTAAATTCACTGTAGTGGAGTTTCTTAAGGGCAATCGATATTAAAAAAAACATATGGAAAGTATTGTTGGGAAAAGATTGACATCCAAGTGGGGGGAGCTGGAAGGTTTGTTATGATGCCAAAATAATATACTCCTATAGCCATTCTAAGTGCTCTTATACTCAATATTTCACTTAGTAAATCAAATCATACATATTTCCAATGCCAATGAAGGAAAACCATGTTACATAGAATAAATGGCACCTGAATGACACATACAAAAAATACTTCTCGTTGTTTGACAATGCATAAGTGGATAACTACTCCTCTAAATGAACTAATTGTGATAAATTACAAAAATTGAACTATTTAACAAAAATAGAATGTGATACATGGTAGGTTTGTATATACAATGAAAGGAGAAAAGCCAAAACAAATAATCAAAGACATGGCACATTTGTATAGGCAACATATGGATTATGGTGGAAATTTTTGCATTTCTTGAACAAAAGCCTCCAAATTCATATATGAAGCTCCTTCTTCATCCACAACGAGCTATGTAGCTCTCCTTCCCGTGGTCTTCTTTCATTCCTCATCCAAAACTATGGTGACAACTCTTCTCACCTCCTCTTCATTGAGAACTCTGCTCACATCCAAACATATATGCATGGCTATCCCTAAAAGTTCCACCAGGAACTTAGAGTCAAAGGGATGTTCTGCAAACATGGGCCAAGTTACCATGAGACTTCTTGATCACGAGCCAAGTGTCCATGCTGTCAATGGGAGGCATTGGAAGAGACATAGGACAGATGTTCACATTAGAATCCTCGACCTCACGTTGGAGACGTTTCAAGTTCCTTGTAGTCATTATATACAAAATTGCCAAGCCTTCATATGAGGCCAAAACTTGGCCAACTAAATTAATGGAATGAGATGACCCTATACTGAGGATTAGGTGACCAATACATGGGGCTTTTGTCTCCCATTATCAACCCCAACCAACACGTTTCACAAGTGCAATAACACCGATGTTTCTTGTTTTCAACTTTTAATTATCTAAAAAAAAGTATATCTAATATAATTTAAATAATAAAACAATAGTAATTTTTTCATTAAAATATTATTCTAAGTACAAAATCCTTTATAATAAAAACTACAACTCTCACCTTTAATTGGAGGATATGTGCTTAACTATCCTTTATTGTAAAAAGTACAACTCTTGTTATATTGAAGCCTATATGCTTAATTATGTTCTTTTGCAAGATATTTTTGAAATGAATGGAACTACAATTATGCGAAACTCGGGATATCCTTAGAAATCTGTATGGATTTAGCTCCATTTTTTACCTAAAAAGCGGATCAATTGCAGATGAAAACCATACACAAAATGAAGTCATCTATGGAAAAAATGTGATTACTTAATATAAAGAGCTACAATGAAAAAATGTGTTATTAATAAGATTAGAGTTATGTTTAAGCTTTAACCAAATAAAACAATTGGTTGAATGAATAGAAAACAATTGGTTGAATGAATAGAAAACATGAAACTGGAATCTAGGGATCAATGTGTTGTCATAGATCAATGTGTTGATGATGAAAACTAATGCATTTAATGGGTACATCATGTCTTCCACCAATCTAAATTCACTACAATGAAGTTTCTTGAGGACAATTGTTATTAAAAAAAACATATGGCAAGTATTGTTGGGAAGGGAGTGACATCTAAGTGGAGGGAACCAAAATATTTGTTATGATGTCAAAATATTGTAGTCCTATAGCCATTCAGAGTGCTCTTACAGTCAACATTTCACTTAGGAAACCAAATTATACATAGTTCCAATGTCAATGAAGGAACACCATATTCATAGAATAAATGGAACATGAATGGTGTAGAGGAAAAAAACTTCTCATTGTTTGACACCGTAGAAGTTGATAACTACTCTTCTAAATGAATTAAATGTGAGAAATTATAGTGATTGAACTATTTGACAAAAATAGAATGAGATACATGCTAGGTTTGCATATGCAATGGAAGGGGCAAAGTCAAAACAAGTAATCAAAGACATGGCATGTTTATATAGGGAACAAATAGATTCGGGTGGAATTTTTTCATTTCTTGAACAAAAGCATCCAAATTCATATATGAAGCTCCTTCTTCATCCACGGTGAGCTCCTCGGCTCTCCTTCCCATGGTCTTTCCTTATTCCTTGTCCAAAACCATGGTGATAACTCTTCTCATGTCCTCTTCATCGAGAACTCTGCTCACATCCAAGCATATATATATGGCTATACCTAAACGTTCCACAAGGAACTTAGAGTCGAAGGGATGTTATACAAACATCGACCAAGTTACCATGGGACTTCTTGACCATAGGTCATGTGTTTGTGCTATTGATTTTGAGAGCATTGTCGATGGGAGACGTTGGAAGAGACACTGACCATATGTCCACATTAGAATCCTCAATCTCACATTGGAGATGTTTCAAGTTCCCTACAATCATTATATAGAAATTGCCACGCCTTCGTGTGAGGCTAGAAGCTTAGCAAACTAAATGAATGGAATGAGATGGCCCTATACCAAGGATGGAATGGTCAATACACGGGGCTTCTTTCTCCCATTATCAACCCCAACCAACAAGTTTCACAAGTGAAATAACATCAATGCTTCCTATTTTCAAATTTTAATTATCTAAAAAAAAGTATATATATTATAATTTAAATATTAAAACAATACTAACTTTTTCATGAAAATATTTTATTTTGTTTTGTTTGCTAGGGTGTCTATGGCTTGCGGGACAAGCCCATGGCCTAAGAAACCACGACCTAGGGGCATCTAAGCCGTCAAAATCACCCGAGGATCGCACTCGGCCTGGGCCACACCAACCCTTAACATGGTTGGAATTTTAGGTGTCTCCTCTAGGCTATTGCAGAGTTTTGAACTTGGGTCACCTTATAGAATAAGGCCCTTTGAAATCAATCATGCTAGGTGAGATTTAACACTTTTTCATTAAAATATTATGCTAAGTGCAAAATCCTTTATGATAAAAACTACAACTCTCACCTTTAATTGGAAGCTATGTGCTTAACTATCCTTATATTGAAGCCTATATATATATATATAGTTTGCAATGAGTACAATGATATACTTTAAATCCTTTCATTAACTTGCAACGAGCTAAGCTAGCTAAGCTTTCATATGTTACCAATCCACACCATTGGCCAATTTGGTATGTTTACCTCATGAGTTGATAAAAATAGAGTATGTGGTGGGAAACCTTTGGATGGATATACAAGATTCACAATAGGAGAAAAATAATACATCGTCAAAATATAAAAAACGCACTCTAAAATAAAATGACTTTACCAACCTGCCTTGCACACATATGCGAAGAATGTAACTTGGAATAAAAATTAATAATTTTGATATAAACATCATTATGACCTTCTCGTGATTTGAGAAGAATGGATGAATGAGATCCCCTTCAAACACCATGCCCAAATTCCCGGGCTTGGCACCTCTATCCGGGAAACCTCCTATGATGTATACTTATTGTATCTCAATTTATGCACCTTCTCTAGTGCCCTATCTTCGCCCCATTTTGTCCCAATAGAGAGGACATACAAGATAACAATACTTCAAATACCTTCTATAAACTCTCCCATTTCTAAAATACTTGTAACATTATGGTGAGGTTCCATGGTCACCAACTTTGCAACTATCACGGGGACACAACCAGTGGGAACATTATTAAGATACACCAATGGTGTTTTTTGGTTAACTACAAAGATTAACTCAAATGTACAAGCCTTGGAGATAAACTTTTCTTAGGACATATTCCCTACAACCTTGGTGAAGAAATTTAAATACTAATCCACATGGGTAAGAACCCTTCACACTCACCCCTTGACACTGAAGTACATTTATTCTCACTTCATAAACTCTTTGTCTGAGCCACCATTATCCTTATTTAAGATCAAGGAAATGCTTGAAGATTTATGAGCATCTAGAGTCATGAATGAGAATGCCATTGGAACATGAGAAGAAATTGGAGGCCAAGTAAATCAATTTAAGGTCGAGGCAATTGGATAATTGATTGATAATGTCATTGAGTTCGTTTCCCTAGAGATTTAATGTGACGAGCAACATAATCAACACAGATGTTGAACAAGTGTTGTCAAATTTGTCCTTTCTTTTTACATATTATTAAGGATCTATTTTTTTGGTACTTTGTTGGATTAAGAGATTTTTGACCTTCACTACCATGTTTTTGGTGTTTGAACAATCCTTGCATGTCCACTTTAAGAAATTTTAACTTATTACAACCATTTGTGGTTTTTTTTGGATAAAGTACTTGGCTTTTAAAGCATAGTATAATTGTTCCTTTTTTTCATGAAATGTGAGTTCTTTGCTCTTGTGAACATTTAAGGTTGGTTTTAGAGTATCTATGTAACCACATGTATTCATTCTACTAGACTTGTTCCGGTTATGTCTTAATCTTGGTATTTTTGCTTGAAATGTAGAGTTATTTTCAATGAATATTCAAAGTTTACTATAACAAGCTTATTTTGATGATGTATAATCATTCCAACCATAAGGTGTAACACATGATTTGACAATTTAGTTATGGTTTGAACTACAAAAGTTAGTGAAAAAAAATCAATTAAAAAAGAAAAAAATATAAAAAATAAAGAGTTGACGTTTAATTTGCTCAACAAACGATCAGTGGAATTGCAAGCACCGCATGTCTCAAAATCTAGATTGGGGAACTCTACCATGGTTATACGTTGTGTTGGTTATTGACACATTGTGTCGATACTACTAGCTTGTTCAAGAGAGTCTAGATAAGTGTTATCTATGTTGATATTGGGAAGTCGGTTTTGGAGCCTTAGCAATGGGAGGATGGGTATACATAATGGACTCGACATCACATTTCTTCTAGTGTAAATTCAACATTCCTTGCCCTTTATCACTCAATAAATATGCATATCAATGAATCAACGAACGATATATTAATACCCTGCAAACCAATTGATCTATCAAATAATCTCTCTACAATAATAGGTGTTTCCTCTGTTCAAGTGTGATCTTAGATGTCGTTTCTACAAGAGATTTTGACTCTATGTGGATTTTTCACAACGTTTACAACACCATTGTATATTTTTTCCCACTCAAAATTCAACATATGGTATATTTTCTACTCATTTTGCATAATCCTGTAGCATTTTGGTTCAATTTCATGCATTCGTACTAGGATTTTACTATGGTGGCAAACTCATGGGGATTTTACATTTCTGAAGACAAAGATTTGATAAAGCGACCTTAAGATCCCAGGTCTATAAGAGAATGTCCCCTTTGACGACTTCCCACCCACTCACTTGTAAGTAATTTATTGTTGTGTTATGACCTTGCCTACTACAATTGCAGGTGAGATTTAACAGGTTGTCTCACCTCCAGAATTGTGACATCCACCTCCATCGCAAGCAAGTAGTAGCAACCAAAAATGCATATTTCTAGAAGACATCAAGGATGACAGATGCCACCAACCCAATGTGTCTTTCCCTGCCTCCTTTTCTTCGCCTTTAACCTCTACTCACATTTAGAATCCATCAAAGCTAGTTTTGTCACAAACCCTTTTAATGAAGTTGTTCGGGAAAGCTTATGCAGAAACCTGGCTACAACAAAAATGACCACTCACTATAACAAAAGCACCAATGGTAGCAACCACACCATCGACATCATTTATGGACATGGGATTGTCAACCACCATGCCATCAACATGATTTATGGACACGGGATTGCCAACGAACATTGATCACAGGGAGAATGTTCGTCGTCCAATTTCACAAAAGATAGCGAAGATGATCACAAGGGCTCAAATAATTGAGATTTCATGGTGATTTTTAGAGAATAACCCTACGAGATATTGGGGGTATATCAATCATACTCGTTTGTGTCCTCACATTATTTGGTCTTCTTTTTTTCTCATATTCATTCTACCATGAAAATCATTGACCACAACATTTTCCATATAAAGAGTTCACGAGATTTCTCTCCCCACATTTCCTCTTATCTAATCCCGCTAAAAATTTGAAGAAGTGTATGGGTGAAGGGTGAAGGTGGGAACATGAGCATTGTGGTGGCGAAGGAAAAATAGGAGCAGAGAGGTCAACCGTAATGGAGGGACCATTTAGATGGCCTTGAGGGTTGTCAAGGAAAATCAATGGATTGGGGAGGGGATCGAAAGGTTGATAGGCAGAGGCGTCGAATCACACATGGTAGATTAGAAGGAAAATTGTTAAGCCCCTAGAAAAAGCCCCATGTTAAGCACTAGATATTGAATTGTTGTATTTCTATTGTTATACTAGTATTGTTGGCTAGACCTTTTAATTGTAATTGTACCCTTGGTCTCCTATATATATACCAAGGAGACCTAGTTTTAGGATCATCTCATATTGTACATTTGTTCTATTAGAAGAGGAGGTTGCCCCCTCAAAGAGGCTTCACATTCATTATTTTCTCTTTATCAAGGTGTGGAGTTACTTCTCTCTCTCTCTCTCTCTCTCTCTCTCTCTCTCTCTCTCTATGCTATTTTGGTTGTTCGATTGCATAACATTTGGTATCAAAGCATATGATCCTAGGGTTTTTCGTCTTCAATAGAGTCATCTTGGAATTTTCACTATAACATTTTTTTGGAGAAGTTTCAAACTCTGAAATTTTTCAGGATACTAAGGTGACATAGTAAAGTATTTTTGGTAAAAAATTTAGGTACTATTTTATTATACTTTATGCAATATAGCCTGTGGAAGTTAGGGTTTGTGAGTAGTCTTCGAACCCGTTTCAAATGAGTCATCTTGGAATTTTCACTATAACTTTTATTTAAGCAAGGTTTCAGACTGTGAAATTTTCAGGATCCTGAGGGGAAATAACAAAGTACTTGTGGTAAAAAATTTCGGTTTTTTGTTGTTTTACTTTTTGATATACATATTGTGGAAATTATGGTTTTTTTACTAGTCCTACAGCTAGTCTCAAACAAGTTTTCTTGGTAGAAATGTCATATATTAAGCTTGGAAGGTCCAAATTGAGTGAAACTAGTTCCTCTGTAAAGAAAACAGACCACGATGTTTCATGTTAAAAATCTAGAATCAGATCTAAAATATTGGACACATGACATTCCATACAAGTTTGTTATCTGGAAAGGGATAAGAATCAACAAGTTTTGGGAAGGTTACCATAACTTTCACTTGACAGATCAAATTTTGGTCAGACCTGTGACATTGTAGAGAAGGTATATTGGAGTACTACAGGAATAAATTTTAGACTCAATAGAGCCAAAATTTTAGAGTACATTAGGACAAAGGTTGGTCGGAAAGACAATTTGAAAATTAAGGTTTTAAAGGTATGCAACTTACAATTGGCTTCACTTTTTATTAGAAGATCTATTTTTGGTGATTCAAAATTCACGATAAAGAGAAAAAAGAAGAGTATTATTGTTTTTGCCCCACATGGAAAAGGGGTCTCCAAAATTACTTCTCCAATTAAATATTTATAAATATTAATCAGGATTCATGAAGAAAATGAAGAGATATAGAGCCAACTATCCAATTTGGAGAATCAAATTAATGAATTGAAGGATAGGTCAGTGAAAAAGTCTAATTTGTTAAATGTATAAATAGAAATGGAAAAGAAGATGGAACAAATGTAAAATAAGATGGATGGAAATAGGAAACCACTGGAAAATAATATTAATAAAAAGATGGAAGAATTACAAAATTCCATGTCAACCATCTTATTACATACTCTAGATGAGAGATTCCCTGAAGATGATATTAGGACACAACGAAATCATGTAAATGTGGAGGAAATAAATATTGAGTCTCAAAATCATGACCATTCATCACCTCCAGATCCACATCATTAGGGGTTCCACTTGGCACCAAGGAACTAGTTAATTCCCAAGATCAATATGAGGAAGTTTGATGGTAAAGATCATATAACATGGATATTCCAGACGGAGCAATTCTTTGATCCACACCAAGTTCCAACCTTACAAAAGGTAATTCTTGCATCCTTGTATTTAGAACTTGATCAATTTGTTTCGTACCAGTGGATTTGTGAAAGAAAAACGGATTATATTGTATTTTGGTCCATTTTTACTAATGAATTATAGCACATTATGGGGATATTAATATTGAGAGCAATACATTCTTTCGTCAATTGATAAATCTTTTGTAAAGAAGTCCAATTATGAATAATATTTGGCAATTCCAAAAACTAAGTCTCGGGGTAAAGAACATTTGAGAGGATAATTTGTTGAAGCTAAATCTCTCGAGTATACTCTCAGTGTAACCATGAAAGTTGAAGGTAAAAATATGGCTACTAGAAGAGTGTACACTAAACACTATAGAGAGCACCATCTTCGATCTCCTAACCTCACTCGACCTACAAGGTTGACACCTCAATAAATGGATGAAAGAAGAGCCAAGAGACTATGTTTCAATCGTTATAACAAGTACAGTAAGGGGCATAACTGTGGTGTGAAGAAATTATTCTACATAGATTGTGAAGAAGAAGATAAAAAATTGGAAACTTGGCATGTTGACGTCAACTATCATTATGGAAGTTTTTTGAAGTTCGTCGAAAAAGACATTTTTCAGGGTTCGCCAAAAAAGACGTTTTTTGGAGTTTGCCGAAAAAACATTTTTCAGAGTTCGCCAAAAAATGAAGTTTTTCCAAGTTCGCTAATGAAAGTTTTTTGGAGTTCGTCTAAAAAGGATTTTTTTCCAAGTTTGATGAATGGAGAAAAATCATTTTGGAGGTTGCCAATGGAGAATAATTCGAAAGTTCATCGAAAAGACAAAATTTCAATCTGTTTAGGGAACCGTTTGGAGGTTGTTGAAGTGCATTTCGTAGGTCACCGATGGAAAATAATTTTTTGGACTGCCAAAAGAAGGATTTTTCAGTTGGTCAAAAGAAGGATTTTGAGGTTCATCGATAAAAGGATTTTGGCGATCGTCGATATAAGGATTTTGACCATCGCTAATAGAAGAAAAATCCAGGTTGTCGATGGAAGAAATAAGTTGATTTCCAATGAAGGGGAAGGAGGACGATGACATGTCCAATTCAATGGATGAAAGGTGGACATCAACAACGATGTGCCATGCCATGTCAACCATATTTCCACATCAAGAAGATGATGGTTTTTATAAAAGAAGTCTGGAGCCAAAAACTTGTTTTGGCCATAACCAGAGCAAAAAAACTCAGAATCAAATGAAACTTAAAGGGTATATCGACAGTGAGGAAGGCTACAAATGTGCTAGTGAGGGCCATTGGCCATTTTTGCTTAAATTTTCCAAAAGATACAAATTAGTAGTTTTTAAAGAACATGATAGAATTCTTCGATAGATGCTCTGTTAGCAATGGAATTTTTATAGTGAGTCAAACAATAAGACATGAAGATACCCAGTTGGTATTTTGGCATAATTCCAAAGGGTTTTGAGTGGAGGTGTAAAAACAAGCCAAAAACCACTATTCTCGGACACTTTTTGGGGATTTTTGAAATTTTTTAGGGTGAAAAGGGACCCTAGATCACAAATTTGGAAAAAATTGTTTAGTTGACATTTTACCTCCTCAACAATCCTGACAACTTTGTTTTAAGGAAATTCTTCCCAAATTTTCTCTGTTTGGGAGATAGTCAATTTTGCTAAAAAAATCTAAGTCTTAAGAAAATGTAAAAAGAGCAAAGTTGAAATTTTCATATTCATACAAAATTTGATTGGAGCATTAGATCCCAAATTTGAAAGTTGTTGTGTACTCACAATTAGGACTACTATCTATGCCTAATACAAAAGTTTTCCTAGTTCCTCACAAATTTTATGCTACAGATGGTAGAAAGTGGTCTCTCAACTAGATTACACTTGTGTAAACATGGCACAATTGAGTAGAAATGAAAAAAATCAGAAAGCTGCAAATTTTAGCTCAAAACTTAGATTGAGGCATGAGTATAGTCATTGGAAATATGATTTAGAGGAAAATGTATCTACATACTTAGAATGACCCGTAGCCTAATTAATGAAACATTTTATAATATGCATAATTCTAACAGTAATTGTTGCATGCACTTTTTAACAGAATTAGAGGCACATAAAGGACATATCTAGTTCAAAAAAGAGGACTAGTGATATAGATGATGCATAAGGATATTACAACCATGAAAATGAGATCATAGGCTTACATATTATCTTGGGAAATGTAGAGACCAAGTACAATGGACATAGAAGCATAGTGGAGCCTATGGAGCATGTTAATATTATGAGAATCTTGCAGAAAGAAGTATAGAGTGTTGAGCACTCAACACACCCTTAAAATTTCTTGGGAATTTTTGGGTACCACTTTCATTTTGATTCTCAAATTTTTGTTTTTTATTTATTAGTTCCTTTAGACCATTGTGTTTGATTTGCTTTCCTTGATTTTCTCGAGTTTTTATTTTCTTTGATCATTTTTTGAACCACAACCTAAGCCTGCAGAAAATAACAAAATAACAACACTCTTGTTTAAGACTGATTGGCTAGGTGAGAGGAGATAAAGCACATAATTTTTCAAAATACAACATTTTTAAAATTAGGCCAATTAAGGCATTGGGTCGGGGGAATGAAAGTATGAAATGAATATTGGACTTGCTTGAATGGCCCAACCTGACGGTGTTATACAATGACTATCTATAAAGCCATCGATGTTGACCTTTAAGCAATGGTAACACACACGCATTCGCACTCAAGTGCATCATCCAACATGACAGTCGGGTGTCGACTGAAAACCCCTATCAATGAGGTAACAAACAACGCTAAAGTTATGCCAGGGGCATCCAAGACACGAATATTGAAATCACATCCATCGTCCGATCAAAACCTTAATTCTATCATGGTCGTTCATTCATTAATGAAGAATTATTTCTTGAATCTTGTCTCGTGTGCCATGCAGGATGCCATCTCAACTTTCGTACAAGCCACATAGGATGCCACATCATCATCCGTGCGAATGCGCCAACATGCCATGTTAGCCTATGAATCTTCCTTATAGCCATGCAAATTGTCGCATCAATTATCTGTACTAGGCATGAAAATCACTTAATCTTACTCAAGTTATTCTTCTTCTTCGACCATGAGGTTTCTCTGTCACTATTGCCCTTGGAACCCTTTTCTTTGCCCTTCTTGACCTGACTAACCAGAGAGAAGTTCTCTCCATCTCCTTGATTTCTAGCTTTAGAATCCTCTTGAGTCTCTTCCTAGATGAAATCATCCCAAAGCCTCTCCCAATTTGGAAGCTTATCCAAAGCGCATACTCCATTGACAAATGGTTCCCATGACTTGGTGAAACCATTCAATGCCACATTTACAAGTTTTACATCCTCCACTTTCTTCCCAATAGTTGTGAGATGATAATGTATTTGGGTGAACCTCATGAAGTGGCTGGTAACAATATCATAGCTTGACATCTGGATGGATCTAAGCTTGTTCCTCAATATCATCTTCATGTCCATGTTGTCACTCTGGAACAAATCCATTAGAGCCTTGAACATCTCTCTAGCTAACTACTTCTTTGCTAAGTGAGGGATCAAATGATCCTTCACAACATCCATGATTACTCTCTGGGCTTTGATGTCCTTATTTTCATGTAACGTCCTCCAACTTAACTGAGGAACATTACTATGCAGAATACACATAAAAGTGGCATTTTTCTTTCTAATTCATTTACCTTAGCTTACCAACTACAAATTATGCATTGATTTAACTAGATTCTGAAGCCTATAATTAAATGCATTTACAACATTCTAAAGGAACATTTATGCAACTAATAAATCATCTATAACAACATAGAAAACCATTATCATTCATAGAGTAAAATGCACAGCCATAAGACTCATAAGAAAACTCAAAGAATAGATAAACTCTTATCTTTAAAAGAAAGCTTATGCAACTAGTTGCTTGGGAAGGACGTTCCACCCAACAATAGACTTGTTTTTCTAGATCTCAAGAGCAAGTCACCCTTAAGATGGGGCTAGGAATCCACAAAAGAAGGGTGCCTCTCACAGTCCCCTCACACCTAAATAACTCGCAACCCACTAGTATTGTCCTAAAACTATCCCAAATTTCCTCCAACTCTCTTCCTCTAGAACTTCTCAACCCAAGGAATGTACCCCTTCACTACTATCAATCCAATGGGCATCTCATTCATTTATCAGGGTCTCTTTGGCATAGATAACCATGGATCTCTCTCCTGGAAACTCAAGGCAACTCACTACTAGGAAAACTACCAACAAAAAACACTTGATGTTACAGTGCAACTCACTCATGAGTTCACTCTTCAGGCATGACAACCTGACTTTCAATTTCTAGCTCCAAAAATGCTCCAGCATGCTCTAAAATTCGTCTAGCCTCCTTGCTCTAGCCGTGGTTCTCTTTTTCCTTGCTCTCTACTTGTTGTTCATGCCCAAACTAAATGCATAAAATTTCCTATAATCCTCATACGAATTTCCTCTATTTTCCCAAGACAATTAATTGCTCACTCTACCCAATGTTTATTGTACTTCAATCCCATGCTTCCAATAACTATGGGATGTGACTTCTACACCACCTTCTAATAGGTATTCAATGATTGGACTCCCATACACTCAAACTGAAAATACATGGTTGACTCAAAAGATAATAGAATTCAGAAATATGGGTTTGGCTTAATACCTACAAACCTTGTCCTGCTTGTGCCCCTCTTAGACACTTCCAAACATTTATTTATCTCTTGTGGATTAATTAACCCCTATCTATGTCCATATTCCCAACAATTGGAATCACATTATTTTTATTAAAATCAGAAAATACATTTCACATATTACATCGCTTGGCCATAGCCATATTCATATATACATTATACATTAATTAAACTAGGGATTATAGTGGGGATGTCCCATTCCCCCTCCCCTAAAATTGTGCATATCTTCATTGCACAACACCATGTTGAAATACATATACAAATTTACATCATAATATTTAGAAATATAAAATTTTGCAATCTGTTTACTCCCCCAATAATAGTTCCAACCATAATATCTCATTCTTCTCAACCCCCTGACACAAGGAATGCGCCCCCTTCACTGCCTTCAGTCCATCAGGCTGCACCATTCTTTTATCAGGGCTATCAGTGCAGGTGACCAAGAATTCTAAGAAATGGTTATGGAATCTAGCTACCCAAAAATGGAGTTTTGCATTTTTAACTTCCATCTTCTTCAAAATTGACAAAAAATTGTGGGTGTTCCTCCTGCATAGTTTCTTCATGCTCCCATGTTGCATCTTCAGGATCATAGCAGGTCCATTGAACCTTTACCAGTCCTATGGTTGTGTTCCTGAGCACTTTGACTTTCCAGTCCAAGATGTGTACTGGTTCCACCAAAAAGCCCCTTCGTTTTCCACCTAAATCACAGTCCAATCAAGTATGTGGTTAGGGTCAGGCACATATTTATTTAATAATGACACATGAAAATCATTATGCACTCTCATGGATGCAGGAAATGCTAGAATGTATGCAACTGGCCCTACCTTCTCTAATATTTCAAATGTTTGTAATAAACATAGTTACCAACTTAACGAGAACTCTACAGAGTTCTCATTTTTGGGGGGTCAGGTTTTTTACCCCATTTTTAAAAATGGTGCTACCGGTAGCACCCCCCTCCATTTTTAGGTGGTTTTTTAATATTTGAAATTTTCTGATACATAATGTTTCCACTTTTTTTTTTTTAAATGCTTGTTTTTTCATTTATTTTCAATTAAAAAAAAATAATTAAATTTTGTTATCAACAGTGCTTTTAGTCATTTTTTCATACTTCCTATTTTTAAACATTTAGCAAAAAAATATAATTGAATTTGTTTTTGATAAATTAAAACTAAAAAAAAACTAAGAAAATTAAAGAGTTGAAATTT
>ML779220.1:512540-525666 GCA_009831015.1 Picea engelmannii
ATAAAATATATATAAAAAATACAAATTAAAACACCTAAAATTACTAAATTTAATAAAAAAAAAAATAAAAAAATAAAAAAAAACATAATTATATATATATATATATATATAATATGGGTTTTGTTGGCTGGAGGACCGGGGGCGATGCTAGGCATCGCCCCAACTCCCCGTGCGGACAAGGGCCAGGTCTCATGGCTCCCATGGAGCCATGAGACCTGGCCCTTGTCCGCGCGGGGGGGCTGGGGCGATGCCCGACATATTCTCCAGCCAACAAAATCCATGAATATAACGGTTTTCCAGCCAACAAAATTCAACAAAACCCATGAATATAACTATTCAATTATTATATAATAATAATTGATATGTTTTCATTGATTTGTATTATTATTTGTTAATTAATGTTCTATTTCTACCCACGTCTTTTTTAAAATTTGGAAAACTATTTATATTTGGTAACGAGTAATTGTTTTTAAAACCAATTTTCCGAATAATTATTTTTCCTTTTAATTATTTTGATTTTCACTTTATGAAATTTTGAACTTCTTTTTAATATTATGTAAATTTTATTTAAAATAATGTTATGACTACATTAAATTTCACTTAGAATTACAACAATACACAAATCTACAACATGATTGGTTGTGCATGCCAACACATATTACATTACATATTTTAAATTTTTGAAAATAAAAAACAACTAACAATTTTTTTTTAAATTTAATTTTATTTTTGGTAATTTCAATTTAATAATTTTTTGATTAATATTATCAAATAATGTTTGGAAAATATTTTAAAACCAAAATTATATTTGTTTGGTGCACGATTATATGACATATGACATGGTTTAAAAATTCTATAATATAATTAAAAAATACTTTAATTTTTTTTTTTTTTTTACTTTTAATGTTTAAATACACGATATAATTATTAGGATACTTTTAACCTACATGACATAATTGGCATACTTTTTACTTATAAGATTATGTTTTCATAAAACATTTAATGTAAAAGAGAATATAAAATTAAACAAAGTACTCTACACAACTTGGAACTGTATATTCCGCATAGTCGTTCATGAGTGTTTATTCAATAATAATAATAATAATTATTATATAATATAGTTATATAGATTTTTTTTTTTTAATTTGCAATGAATTTTTCTTAATTTTAATGTTTTGTTAATATTTTTTATTTTGGATTTTTTTTTTAAGATTTTTTTAAATTTTGACATGATTTTAGTATTTGTTATTATTATTATATATATATATATATATATAAAAGTTTTAATGGATTTTTTACTATTTTTTTTTCAAAAATAAATATATATATTTTTTATAAATTATTGTTTTTTGGGAAATTTTAAATCTTTTTTCATTCTTTTTTAGTTTTTGTTTTTATTCACCATTTTTTAATGTTTATTTTTTCCAAATTTAGGTTTTGAATATATATTTTTAAATGTATTGTTTTCATGGCATTATATATTATGTTGTGTTTGGAGTGATAAAATAAGATTTAAAAAGTAAGCATTTAAGAGTTGATTTGATGGTTTTCTTTGCAGTAACGATGATTTCGATTATCACTTTTAAAAAAATCTCACTTTAATACCCCCAATTTAAAATGGGTGCTACTGGTACGATTTCAAAATATCTATAAATTTAACGTTTTGAAAAAAAATAAAATTCTATAACATCATTTTTTTTTTTTTTTAATTTAAGTGTCGATTTGAAGGTTTTTYTGTTCTACTGTATGAGTTTTGAAGGCCATGTTTGAAAAATGTTGTAATTTTGACCCGTTTGAAAAAATGGTGCTACTGGTAGCACCATTTTTTGATTTGGGGTTGATTTTCATGTTTTTTTGGGAAAAATATGGGTTTTTTGGGCCAGAGTTCTCGTTTTGAGGTCACAGTTCTCATTAAGTTGGTGACTATGTTAATATCTTACTTCCAACTTTGGGAAGCAACATAATCTCATCGAACTTCTTTTCACTTCCACTTTTAGAAAAACATGTTCATCCACTTTAAAATATCTAAAAAATGTATTCTTGTCAGCATAACTTTTCTAGCTATCTTGGGTAGCCTTTAAAATTTTCTTGATCTTTTCCATTTGCTCTTCCATTTCCCACAACAAATTTGGCCAATAATAGCTCTGTCTATTGGGTTATTCCAACTCACTGGTGTGTTGTACTTCCTGCCATACAATGTTTCAAATGGGCTCATTTTTAATGAGACTTGATACCCATTATTATAAGAAAACTCTACTAAGTATATGTAGTCTTCCCACTTCGATGGTTGGACCATCACATACATTCTTCATATATTCAATTATTATGTTGGTGCTCTCTGCTTTCCCATTTGAATTTGGGTGATACGTTGTACTAAGATTTAAATTTGTCCTAAAACCTTTGAACAACCTTTCCAAAAATCGAATGTAAACTTTGGATCTATGCGTGAAACAATTGCCTTAGGCACCCCATGTAGCCGGACAACTTCCTTCATGTAAATCTATGCAATATTTGTTGCTTAGTGTGTAGTCTTTACATGAATAAAATATGCAACTTTTGTTAATTTATCCACCACCACCATGATGGAATCATGTTGCTTCATTGTTTTGGGTAGCTTTGTAATAAATTCAATTATAACCACTTCCCATTTCCACTCAAGAATGGGCAATGGCTGTAGCAACCCCACTAGATGTCTATGCTCTATTTTCACTTTTTGGCATTCTAGGCACCTGGCTATGTAATCAACCACTTCTTTCTTCATTCCTTTCCAAAAGTATTGGCTTTTTATAACTGCAATTGTCTTTTGATATCCTGGGTACACAACATATGGCACATTGTGCATTTCCCTCAACACTATATTTTTTTAGCTCTCCTGAGTTTGGCACATATATCTTTCCTTTATACATGAGAATTATATCCTCTTTCAACTCATAATAAAAAATTTTATGCTGCAAATTGTGTTGTTGTAGTGCCTCTTTTATTTTTAAATATTGTTGATCTGAATTTGCATCCTGTAAAATTATGTCGTAAATATGTGTTGAACATGCAAATGGTTGAAATATGATTTTCATGAGCTCTTATGCTAAGTGCATCAACCACCTGATTTTCCTTACCTTTTATATGCTTAATTTCAAAGTCACATTCTCTCAAAAATTCCAGCCATATAGTTTGTCTGGCATTTAATGTTGGTTGTCCAAACAAATGCTTCAGACCATAGTAGTATTTTATTAACTCAAATATTCTCCCCATGAGATAATGTATCCACATTTTTAATGCATGTACAATGGCTGCTAATTCCAAGTCATGTGTAGCATAATTCCTCTCATGCTCCTTTAATTTCTGGGACTCATAGCATACCACATGGTCCTTTTGACTGGGGATTCCCCAGAGCCCTTCCTTGCATGTATTTGTTCACACTACAAACTCTTCGTCTGGATCTACAATCTTTAAGATTGTGCACTTGTCAATATGTATTTTAGTTGCTGAAAACTTTCTTCACACTTAGAATTCCATTCAAATTTCACTCTCTTCTTTTGCAAAGAAGTGATTGGGCTTGCAATCTTTGAAAGCTCTTTTATGAATCTTCAGTAATAAACAACAAGACCCATAAACAATCTGACCTCTATGACATTTCTGGGTGTTGGTCACCCTCTAATGGGATCTATCTTCTCGGGATCAATTGTCATCCTATCAACTGAAATAATATGCCCCAAGTAGTGAATCTTCTTTTGATAAAAGATGCACTTAGTTTGGCATACAATTTATGCTCTCTCAAAACTTGTAGCACCAATCTCAAATGTTTCTCATGCTCTTCTTTTGTCTTTGAGTAGATGATAATATCATCTAATAAAACAATCACAAACTTGTCTAAGTACTCCTTGAACAGTCCATTCATCAGACGCATGAAAATTGTTGGGGCATTCGATAGCCCAAATGTCACTACTATAAATTCATAATGCCCATATCTTGTCCTAAATCTTGTCTTGTCAATGCCCTCTTCTTTTATTCTCACTTGATGATAACCTAATCTCAAGTCAATCTTGGAAAATATCCTTGCACCTTTCAACTGATATAATAAATCATCAATCCTTGGCAAGGGATATTTTTTCTTTATGGAGACCTTGTTCAACTGTCTAAATTCAATACATAGCCTTAAGGTTCCATCCTTATTCTTTACGAAAAGAAATGAGGCTCCCCAAGGTGACACACTTGGGCATATATACCCCTTCTTCAAAAGTTCTTCAACTTACATTTGTAACTCTTTCAGTTCTAGTGTGCCCATTTTGTAAGGTGTCTTGGAGATTGGGGCAACTCTTGGCACCAAATCAATAGAGAAATTGATGTCTCTCTTTGGTGGAAATCCTGGGATTTCCCCAAAAACATCTTAGAAATCCCTCAAGACTAGATGGTCTTCAATTCTTGCCACTTTATCTTTGGCTACCTCTTCCATATGGGCTGCAAAGATTTTACATCCCTTTCTAAAACTCTTTTTTAGTTGCATGGATGAAATTTCTCTAACAACTATAGCTCTTGTAATGCCTTGAATATTTCCCTATTTCCCTCCCTCACCAAGACAAGTTATTGTCTTGTTGTAACAGTCTAGGACAACATGTTGTTTTTCCAACCAATCCATGCCAATTAGACATTCATATGAACCCAATGGTATGGTGTTCACATCCACCTTTGTCTTGAGTCCATTCATGTCTATTGGACAATCTTTAACGAACTCATTGATCTTTCTCTTAGCCCCTATGGCTAACCGAACTATCCAAGATTTGTTATGCTTACTCTGTTGCAAGTGAAATATTTCAACATTGTTAGAGTTTATGTAACTATGTGTAGCTCCAGAATCAATTAAAATAGCTATGGGATGGTTATCAATCTTACCTTCCACTTCAATAATGGGGGATTGAGATTTTGTTTGCTTGTTGTCCAAGGATACATAAATCCTTGGCATGCTTCCTCCCAGATCTTCAATTGTTTCAGTCTCCTGAATGTTGTGAATAGTCCTCATTCTTTCTCCTTTGTGAGGATAGTCCGTATATAAGTGATTTACCTCACATCTCCAACATTGTACATGCTACTGCTTTGGTCTTTTCCCAAATGAATCTATTGTCTTGTGCTAATTTTGGGTTGGATTTTCTTGTTGATTTACTTAGGAGTTGTTCTTGAGAAAGGGTGGCTTAAATCCTTTCTGTTTTTTCTCTTTCTTACCCTTCATCTTTTCATTCCAATCTTTTTGGAAGACTGCCCCCCCCCCCCTCTTATCTGCTCATAAAGATGTTTTTCTCTCCTTATGGACTCCTCCAAAGTTCAGGGGTTATCATATTATATATTATCACTATATAAATATGATAACCCACTTAGAAACCTTTGGATTTTGACCTTCTCATCCTTTATGAAGTCCACATACTTCAACAACTCAAAGAACACCTTATCATACTCATCCATTGTCATGCTTCCCAAATTGATTTCAAAGAACTCTGCTCTGAAAAATATTTATATTGGAAATATCCCTTGAACCACCTCCACGAGACCTTCCTCTCATCAAGGTGTTTTGCTTGCTTAAGATGATCCAACCACATGGCTTCCTTTCCTTGCAAGTGGTAGGTTGCAATTCTTGTTTCTACCCTGGAGGGGTAATCATACAACTGGAAATATTTCTTCATTTCCAACAACCAAGCCTCAACCTCTTCTTCCTCCCTATTCTCACCATTGAAAGTAGGTGGATTGATTTTCCCGAGTTCACCTTGCAAGATGTCTCCCTCAAGCCTTCTCCTCTGTCTCTTCACATAGGATGCACTTGGGATGCTCCCTAGCCCTGAACTTGCATGAGCTCTCCTAGTGGATTTCCATGGAGAATGATGTCTCCTTCTCATGATCCTTGAATTCCTGCCATTCCCATGCTCATCCCTTCTGCTATGGGATCTGGTTGTTGTCACTTGTCTAGCACTAACTTCTTTCTTTTTGCGAGAGTCTTTATTAGCTTGCCTCTGCAGTATGTTTAGACTTTGAAGTATCTCTTCCCGAGCCTTCATACTATTCTCATTATCATCCCTATAACATTACACTTCTCTCTATAGGATTCTCATACTTACAGGGTCCTGCCAATCTCTTCTTCCATTAGACTATGTTTCATCATTTCCCTTGCTGACATGTAGCCCTCTGAATTCTTCTTCATGATTATAGGACCCTTGGGAATCTTCCATGGATGTAGTTCTCATACATGAACCAAAATTCCTTCCTATACCTCTAAATTATACAAGAAATGTGCATGCAACAATTTTTTGTTAGACAAAAATATATACACAGTTCTGGAAAAGAGTGCATATTTTTTTTGTTCTTTAATGCCACTAGTCATCTTCTTCTAAGTTGACTATAAAGTTTTACTACCCAGACCAATTTTCTAGGCTGATAAATGGATTCTCCCATCCAATAATTTCCATTGACTATTTTCTTTCTCATTTCTGAGCTCTGGGATGAAATTTATAGTCATTTGAATATTGGAAATTCACCCCTTTATGCACCCTTATCATTTTGGCGCAAATAATCCCAGACACCAACTTTTGTCACTTATAGAAGTAAACCTGTCAGGAACCAGGGAAAATTTGGATCTGAATAAGATAATAGTGATGATAGGGAATTCATAACAATTCTCATATTGTCAATTTGATGCTCCAGTAAAAAATTGCAGCGATTTGGAAATGACAACTTTGTCCTTTTTCACTCTTTTTTCCATAGAATTTTTAGCCAAACTGGCTATCTCCCAAATTGCGCACTTCTGGAATTTTTTCACTAAACCAAATTTGTTTGTCTTGATGATTATAAAAAATGTTGAGTACATAAAGTTTTCCAGTTTTTCCATGTGGATCCTTTTCCTCCTCTGAAAATCCTAAAAATCCCCCATAAGTGGCCCAAAATAGCAGATTTTGCCTTGTTTCAGCATCCCCATTTGAAACCCCTTAGAATTAGTTCCATTCCTTCATTATTTATTCCCATTCCTGCTTTTTGAAATCTCTTCAACAATTTTAGCTTAATCTGGATCTTTCCTAATGATCTCCATCCATATTTTTAAAATCACTAATTTGCAATTTCTGACAAATCCAAGTAGAAATGGACAATGGCCCTCTTTGTTACTTTTGTAGATCTCCTCACTGTGGAAAAAACCAAAAATTTTCATCTCAATATGAATTAATCTACTCCAATTATGACCAAAATAAGATTTTGGCTCCATACTTGTTTGAACCCAAAGCGCTGATACCATTCTGTAACGTCCCCCAACTTAAATGAGGAACATTTTTTTTTGATGAAAACGGTTATAGATTATATTAGAGGGGTGGAAAAGCCACAGATTCAGTTACAAAATGGCCCCGAGTTTCTTCGGGCCTATAGATCAAATACAAAATGTCCTCGAATTTCTTTGGGCCTTTCTTTCTAGTCCATTCTACTTCTAAACTGTAGACTTGTGAGCTGACCTAGTTCCTGTACGTATTCTAAAATTAATTGCCGAATCTCCAATCACTGTTTCAGCATAAGTCTCAGCACTTTTTCAGCATAATACTCAGCACTGTTTTGGCAGTTGTTACAGCGGTGTTTCAGCATATGGTCTAGCACTGAGATTCGGTGTGTGATGCAACACTGATTCAACATAAGTTCCAGTGCTGTTTCAACATAATTTCTAGCACTGTATTTCAGCTTCTGTTCCAGCACTGTGTTTCAGCATATGTAACAACACTGTGTTTCAGCATCTGTTCCAACACTGTGTTTCAGCATATGTAACAACACTGTGTTTCAGCTGTTACAGCACCGTGTTTCAGCATAAGTTCCAGCTCTGTTTCATCACTGTGTTCCAGCATCTGTGTTCCAGCATCTGTGTTTCAGCATCTGTGTTCCAGCTCTGTTTCAACACTGTGTTCCAGCTCTGTTACAACACTGTGTTTCAGCTCTGTTACAACACTGTGTTTCAGCATAAGTTCTAGCTCTGTTTCATCACTGTGTTCCAGCATCTATGTTCCAGCTCTGTTTCAACACTGTGTTCCAGCTCTGTTACAACACTGTGTTTCAGCATCTGTTCTAGCACTGAGATTCAGCAATTGTTCCAGCATTGTGTTTCAGCATCTGTTCTAGCACTGTGTTTCAGTTACAACCCTGTGTTTCAGCTTGATACAACACTGTTTCAACATATGTTACTTCTCTCCTGCACTTTGGATTCATTTCTAGCAAATTTCAGACATTTACATTTTCTGATAGGAGCTCTCCAGACGGTTCCTTCTCCCCAAACTCTAAGGGATTGGTTCATGATCTAGCATTTGGAAGAGTGCAAGAGGGCGGCGTGGGTTCATGGGATCTCCACATTATTCATGATTCCATTTACTGACAACACCCCAGCCTCCAATAACACGCCTTTGTTGGCTTCCTTATCAACCATTCGGTTGAGGTCCCTTAACACGTGAAAGAATTGATAGGAGTTCAAATTCCTTAAGAGGAGGCGAATTTTATCAAGGAGATTGTTGAGCTTAGTGCTTTGAGTTGTGGAGTGTTTGATCATGGCCTGTATTATTATTTTGGAATCGCTTATGATTGTCAAGTCCTGGGTTCTGAGTTTAATTACCTGGTGTAGACCTTGCCAGAGAGCCAATGCCTCAGCTCTGTTATTGGACTCTATACGGAGTCCAATGGCAAATTGCGTTATTATGTCCTCTTTGGGATTTTCGATGATGCCCCCTCCTCCAGCCTGGCCTGGGTTTCCTTTCGAGGCCCCATCAAAGAAGAGGATAGGCGTTTTTATATTACTTTTCCATTTTGCAAATTCATTCTCGCTTTTTTTGATCTCCCAGCTTTCTTGGATTGGTTCACTTCTCTTTTTGCTTTCTAAGCCTGGTATAGTGAACTGGGCTATCCAACTCCCCTGTTCTTCGTCCAGCTTGTGTAGCTTTACTGTGGAGAAAAGGTGAGCAGCTGATTCCCCCAGCATAGCTTGAATTTTAGTGGCAATTCTGACTTCACTCAATTGACTTTCTTTGAAGATTTTGTGATTCCTCTCTAACCAGAGATTCCACAGAACAAACTTTGGTAGTAATCCCCATATCAAGAGAGTTTGGTTTCTTTTCTTGTCGGCAAAGGGGAACAAGGATTCCCATTGGAGGAGTAGACCTATTACATCAGGTGGGAAAATGAATGCTGCTTGGGATCCTGTAACCTTCATCCAAACTTCTTTTGAATAGTTGCAGTTTAGGAGAAGATGGTCAGTTGTTTCTTCCTCATGGAGGCAGCGAGGGAATCTAAAGGGTCCTTTCCAGCCCCTTCATCTGAGGTTCTCTCCTATTAGGATACTCTTGTGTGCCAGGGTCCAAATGAAGAGGTCAATTTTTGGGAAGGAACGAAGATTCCAGACTGCTTTCCAAAGAGCTGGATTTGGCAAAGCAGTGGGGACGGAGTTGAAGAGATGGTAACCCTCTGTTGTGGTGTAAGCCCGAGCACTCCTGCCCCATCCTCTTTCATCTTTACCTATCTTTTTTAGAGGGGCTTTCCCTTGAAGACACTTCTTAAGAACATCCCATTGACTGTCTAGAATAACTGGTCTGTTTGGGACAACCCACCCTTGCCAGAGGTGGGGCCTTTCTTCTCCCCATACTGAAATGTTTGAGAATGTTAAGATGTTTTGACTGTCCATCCAGCTTTTGAGGTCTTGTAGTTCCTGGCGCTCATCTAGCGGTGGATCACCCATTGTTGAGTCTGTCCAGATTCTTATTTTCCTACCATTTTTCGGCACCCAGGTTAGGTGAGGGGTGAAGTGAGGGAGCGCCTTTTTGCATAGCGCGAAGATAGGGGAGCTTTTCAACTCCTTACATGGGAGTTCTAAGCTTCTGTCCCGAGACCCTTGAAATTATTTCCTCCAGAGAGCGCGCTTACTCCAAGTGGTTTTTCCAGTGATCATTTTCCAAAGAAGCTTTGCCCCTAAGGCCAGATTTTGGATCCTTGTATTTTTAAAATTGAGACCTCCTTCCATGAAGGGTTTTGTGGTTTTTCCCCAGCTAATCAGGTGCAGCTTTTTCTTTTCTTGCCTTCCTCCTTCCCACAAGAATCATCTCTGAAAAGCCTCAATTTTTTGGATGACTGTGGCTGGAGCTAACATTAGCGAGCATTGGAAGATGGGGATACTAGACACCACAACCTTTATCAAGACTGCCTTCCCTGCTAAGTTCAGCCAATTGCCCCCCCAAGAAGTAAATTTATTCTTTAGTTTTTCTGCCAGATGGCTCCAGTGGGAGGCTCTAGGGGCAGACTTAAAGATTGGCACTCCCAGGTACTTAAAGGCCTCCCAGTTTGTATGCCCCTCTATCCCCAGAACTCTTATTATTCTCAACATTTCATTTGGGGTGATGTTCCAGCCATAAATGTTACTTTTGCCCTGATTTATTTCACTGCCGGAGGCTGCTGCATAGGCGTCCACTTCTTCCTTGAACTTTTTTGCTATTATGGGGCTTGCTCCTCCCAGCAGCAATGTATCATCCGTGAATTGTGCATGGTTGATGTCTTTCACCCCTTGTGCTATTCTTAGACCATGAAGATCTGTATTAATTTGGGAGTTTGCCAATTGATAGCTGAGAACTGATGCTTGAATTGCATAGAGCAATGGTGACAGAGGACATCCTTGCCTTAGGCCCCTGGAGGCTTTGAAGAAGGCAGTTACTTTCCCATTCACCAGAGGGGCGATCCAAGGAGATCCAATGTAGGCTTTTATCCAGCTTATAAAATGTGAATCGAACCGAAACTTCCTCATAACTTCAAATAAAAATTCATGTCTGACTCTATCAAAAGCATTAGCGAGATCCAGTTTAATGACCATACCTTTTTCTTTCCTTAGAACGCTGGAGTTATCGCTTCTTGAACCAGGATGATGTTGTCAGCGATATGCCTCCCTTGGACAAAGCCGCCTTGATTTTCAGGAACGATGAGAGGGAGAGTTGCCTTGAGGCGATTGGCTATTACTTTGGCAAGAATTTTATAGCTTGTATTGCATAAAGAGATAGGTCTGAAATGATTGAAGGAAATCGCTCCTTTTTCTTTCGGGATGAGTGCCAGAAAAGAAGAGTTGGTGCTTCCTCCCAGCTTACTGGCCTGCTGTGACTTCTGAATCATTTTGGTTAGGTCCTTTTTAATTATTTCGTAGCACTGTTGATAGAATCTAGCAGTGAACCCATCCGGTCCCGGTGCTTTGTTTGGGTTCATCTGATCAAGGGCCTCCTTTATCTCTTGCTGCATTAACTCTCTTGTCATCTTGCTGTTGATGTCTTCGTTTATTAGCTTTGGAATAACCGTGAAGGGGTACCTTTGCTGGTCCAAATCCAAGTCTTTTGGGTCTGTGTATAGCTTCTCAAAAGCTTCATAAGCTGCTTGTTTAATGCCCTCTGGATCTGCAATTGTTTTGTTCTGGACTTGAACTTCCGTCACTGCCTTATATTGTTTCCTTACTTCCACTTGTTTGTGAAAGTAGGCTATGTTACGGTCTCCTTCTTTCAGCCATAAGATTCTTGACTTCTGCCTCCAATAGTTTTCCTCCATTCTGCAGGCTTGGTGCCATTTCCTTTGAAGGTTGTCCTCCTGTCGCAAAATTGCAGTAGTGATCTCCTTCTGTTCCATTTCCAACTGATGGGCCTCGAGATGGCTCTGGGCTGCTAGGCACATTGCTATTGGGCTTGGTTGGCTCTTTGCCCAAAGCTTCAGAGCGAGTTTCAGCCTTTTAATTTTTCCCTCCCAAACGTAGAAAGTTGAGCCTTGAACTGTGGTGGCCCATACTTTTGTTACTAGATTGATGAAGCCTTTGTCATTTATCCAATTTGGGCTGAATCTGAAGGGGATGGGCCCTCTAACTTGGTCTTTTTTGATTTCTAACCGTATCGGCTTGTGGTCAGAAACACTGTGGGGCAAAATTTCTGCTTTTTCTTTGAGTCCTAGCAGCAGGAGGGAGCTTTGTACGAGGAATCTATCTAGTCTGGCAGCGATGTGCCCAAAACCAATCCTCTTATTGGTCCACGTGTAGCGACCTTTGACTGGTTTAATATCAAGGAGGTCCCAGGCTGAGGCTAAGTCCTCTACCCATTCTCTGGCTGGATCTCTCACTATAGAGCCGCCCCTCTTCTCTTCCTGGTCTAGAGTTACATTTAGATCTCCTCCGAGGATGATATTGGTGAGATTGTTTTGCTGGAGGTAGTCCTGTAAAGACTCCCAACAGTGTTTTTTTTCCCCCAAAAGCTGTGGAACATAAATATTAAAGATGCTTACCTGGCAGCCCGTGTCTTTGTGGAGAAATCTGGTGTGAATCCAATGCATGCAAGTGTAAGAGCTGAGCATGTCTATTTTGGAGGCATTCCACATTGTGCAGAGCCCTCCTGAGGCACCCCTGGGATTTCCGGCAACTCCGAGGCTTCCTTTCCAAACATTCAACAAGGATTTGAGCGCATCCTGCTGGCTCATTTTGGTCTCCTGGAGCAGTAGGATACTTGCCTTCGAGGTTTTGATTATATCTTTAAGCGCTTCTTCCTTCTTTTTGCTGCCCATTCCCCTACAGTTCCAGGAGGTTATAATCATTATAAACCTTGGGGGGAGGGTTGGCCTCCTTAGGAGGCTTTGGCCTACTTCCGTGTGTGACGAACAGTCATCAGCTGTGGGATGGTGGGTTGCAACCCATTGAGCACATCTTTGTAGGCTTCCTGGTCCCTCTCAACTTTTTTTGATTTCCGGCCTCTTCCCGTTTTCTTTGGGGTGGCCCATACCTCATTTGCTTCGTCTGAGTCGCTGCCTATGGATATCTCCCCTTCCTCTATGTTCTGACTGCCTTCCTGCTTTTGGGGGGAGTTATTTTGCATCCCTTCTGCTTCTGTTGGCTTGTTCCCCTTGTCTTCAGGATTATGACCTTCCTTTCCTCCCTTTTGAACTTCTTTACTTGGGTCTTGTTCTCTTTCTTCCGCTTCTTTGGCTAGGATTCTGAAGCTGTTCTCCATTTCTTTGGTTCCCGAGGATTTGGATTTCTGTGGTTCTGTCTACTCATTTCTTTGGCCTCTTTATTTTGATCTCCCTTTCCGGGCCTGCTGCCAGCCTTCGTCCCCTTCTTTTTCTGTGGGGG
>ML779220.1:525680-602867 GCA_009831015.1 Picea engelmannii
CGTATTCGTGGCAGCCTCTGCACTTGAACGGGAGTTGTTCGTAATCCAGCTTTTGGAAGTGTTGCCAGTTGCCGACCTTCAACTTTATTGCTTCGGGTAGACCTACCTCCAGATCAACCTCCACACAGATCCGCGCACATGAATACTGGTCTCTTGGTTCTGCTCGGTCAATGTAGCGACCAAGACCATTACCTATTGCCTGAAGCGAGGAGGAGTTCCAGCAGTGAATCGACAAGTTGGGGAGTCTTACCCAGACCGGGACATCCTTGGGGACTTCTGAAGCTGGGTCAAAATTTGGGGTCCATCTGTTTAGGTATAGCCCTTGAGTGCCCATGAGGTAAGGGCCATTTCTGAAAATCAAATCTCTGTCCTCCTGGGAGATAAATTCGAAAATAAAGTATCCTCGCCCGACCGCGTAGCAAGTCACACTATTTGTTATAAGAGGCATCCAGTTTCTTTGTATCCAGTTGTCTGTGGATCTGGATGAGGGCCAGAGTCCCATAAACTGGCCGATAAGTCCTCGTTCAGAGAGGGATAGGGAAACTTTCATTGGATGTTCAGGAGGAAGGTCGATCTCTGGAATATCATCCAATTTCTTGACAAAACTCAGAGCTTCTGAGACGGTCGAATTCTTGCTGCAGGCTTCTACCAGGCGTCGAAAGGAGGCGGAGGGGGAAGGAGGGGGCGACGGCTCCCCTCCTTGGGCTGCCATGGCGTCACACTCAGAACCCTAACATAACAGAGCTAGGTCAGGTGCGCGCGCGATTTTACTTCCCATGTCTTACACAACCCTTCTACCAGCGTCGGAAGGCTGAAGACTCGGGGCCCCCTCCTACAGGCATGAATTGATGCTGAAAGGAAGCGGCCTTGCCCTCCTTTCCTCCACACTGTAATGTGGCTTCAACTCGGCCCTATGACCGTGAATCAACCTGCAAACAAAGCAGGCTCGGCTACGACCCTGCTAGATCGTGGCCTCTCGGCCCAACAATCAACCAAGTCGCAGCCCTACCCTTGTAGCAGAGCTCGATCAATTCGACCCTCTTCTAAAGATATCCCTGTGATCGAGGATTACCCATATGCAGGGATAGATTTTTCTAGAGATCCTGAGATACCCGTGCCTCCAATCACAATCAAATGAGGAACATTACTACGTGTAATACACATTAAAATGAAAATTTTCTTTCTAATCCATTTCATGTAGCTTACCAACTACAAATTATGCACAGATTTAACTAGATTTTGAAGCCCATAATTAAATGCATCTACAACATTCTAAATGAACATGTACGCAATTAATAAATCATCTATAACAACACATAAAACCATTCTCATTCATAGAGTAAAATGCACAGCCATAAGACTCATAAGAAAAATCAAATAATAGATAAACACTTATCTTTAAAATAAATCTATTGCAACTAGCTTCTTTGGAAGGATGGTCCACCTAACCATAGACTTGTTGTTCTAGATCTCAACATCAAGTCACCCCCAAGCTGGGGCTAGGAGTCCACAAAACAAGGGTTCCTCACATAGTCCCCTCAGAGCTAAATAACCCACAACCCACTGGTATTCTCCTACAACTATCCTAAATTTCCTCCAACTCTCTTCCTCTCGACCTGGCCAACCCAATGAATGCACCCCTTCACTACTCTTAGTCCATTGGGAATTACATTTGTTTATCAGGGTCTCTCTGGCACAAGTAACCATGAATCTCTCTCGTGGGAACTCAAGGGAACTCACTGCCAGGAAAACTACTAGCAACCAACAACAAACACATGTTGTTACAATGCAACTCACTCAGAAGTTCACTCTTCAATCTTGACAACCCGACTCTTCAATTTCCAACTCCAAAATGCTCCAAAAATGCTTCAGCATGCTCCAGAATTCTCCTAGCCTCCTTTCTCTAGCTCTGGTGCTCTTTTTCCCTGCTCTCTACTTGTTATTCGTGCCCATACTGAATGTGTAAAAATTCCTAAACTCCCCATATGGATTTCTCCTATTTTCCCAAGACAATTAAGTGCTCACCCTGCCCAATATTGATTGCACTTTAGCCCCATGCTTCCAATAACTATGGGATGTGACTTCTACACCCACCCTTTGACAGGTATTCAATGATTGGACCCTCATACACTCAAATGGAAAATATATGGTTGAATAAAAAAAAATAGAATTTAGAAATATGGGTTTAGATTAATACCCATAAACCATTTCCCCTTTGGGACCCTCTTAGACACTTCCATGCATTCCCCTCTCTCTTGTGGATTAATTAGCCCCCATCTATGTCCATATTCTCAGCAGTTGGCATCACATTATTGTTATAGCCCTAAAATATGCATAAATGGCATTGGCCTTCCTACTTGCATAATTTTCCAAATCACTGTTGAGGAACTCTATTTAAAAAACCATTTTTTGGAGCATGTACACACCCTTCTGCACTACTTCCTACGTACATACGCTTGTTGCATGCTAGAAAACCCGCATACATATGCTAGCTGAATACTAAACAACTCGTGTATACCTTCAAAAGTTGCAAAAATTAAAAAGTTGCAAGGAATTCGGTGGAATTAACGGTCTATTGGAGGTTTCCCAACCATTTCACCTGCTATAGCCCATCCCAAAACCGAATAACTATCCTTTTGTCATATAAGAAGAGGTCTTGGGGTCTCAATCCACAATCAAGCAATAGAATGGTGAAACTCTGCCCAAATTCCCTTTCCTTCCTTGCCCAAGTATTTGCATCCTTTTTGAGTTATTGCCTCAACATTCCCTCTCTAGCCCTTTTCTCCCATACAATCCCTTCCCATCCCTTGAAGTTATCAACTGATTGTGAGAGAAGGAATTTGGAAGGTGCACTTGGAGAAAAGTTAAGAGGAGCCCAAACCAGATTCGCGGAGCGTCGACCTGCAAAGGTTGTAATTTCCAATCTTTGAATATTGAATAAAATAATCTTTTTCCCTGTCCCAAATGATATTGTTATGTCTTTTATTTGGTTTATGCATAATGTGTTATATCTAACCCTAATTGATGAATAGAGATAGAATATTGGTAGCCTTGTTTGCCTAATAGTTTATGTAGGTCAGCTTTGGGAGGAGACCAACATCCAAGGAAGCAAGGAAGCTCAAGGAGGTCAACATCAAATGTTTGGATCAAAGGTACTGCTTTTGACTTACTCTTCTATCATTTTACGTTCATTTGTGTGTAATGTTTGTGGTAGTGTAGGAATTATATTATCTTTTAAGGGAGTTCATTTCTCTGTCTATACTCAGAACCCTAGTATAGTTATAGGGGGATTTTTCCACTAGCAGAATTGGCGACTTGATGCAGACCCCCTTCCCTCTTGGGGCTGCCCGACCTCCTGGTCTAGGATCTTTCTGTTTCCGAGTCGGATCGACTCTTCAGGCTCCTGATAAAACCCAAATCAATTATGCATAGGTCCCTTTTTCTCCTGTGCGCAAGTCCTGATAGACCCGAGGGCTAATTTCCACGCGCTCCCAAAACACTAGTTTCAGGCGTAAGCCCCTTTCATGTTAGCCCCTACTTCATATGATCCTTGGTTGTGTCCTTGTACTATTGTGCGATTGCAGGCCTGTGCAAGAGTGGTTTCAAACCAACCTGCTTTTTGCCCCGCAATCCTCCTCGTGTTGCCAAGTATCTATTTGCGAATACCGTGGTTCCAATTGCGGCCCGCTCTAGAATAATTATCCTCCGTGCAAGTTCTAGCTCTGCAATTCTTCTCGTTCGTCGATCTCCGCTCCTTTGGTGCTGCCTGCAATCAAAAACTACTATCAAATCTCCTTCCCTGTCTCCTACACACGATCTCAGATCACACTGATCTGTCGCCACTTAACTCCCCTCTATATCAACGGTTGTCGTTGATTTCGCCTTTCAGGTTTCAAGAGTTTTTAGTTTTCAAACTTCTCTCTCCTCTATATGGAAATCTCCCAGAGTGGAAGATCTGTTGTGATCTGGTTCCTTGAATCTATGGTCAGGTTCTCCTCCATGAGTACGAACTTCAAGAACCTTGGTTCTCAACCTCCACAAGCTCCCTTTTACTAAGCTCCCTCTTCACATGTGACCCTGGACGATGTCCTCACATGACCACATGACTTCCTGTTAAATCTCATGCACCTCCAATCTCCGAAATGTTGTGGGACCGTCGATCACCCGATCTTGACGATACCTTTGGATTAATGGTTTAGATCTGTCCTCTCCAAAGCTACAGACAAAATCTCTTCGCGATTCCGGACTTTGGGTCTTTGAAATCTCAAACCTCGCTACTCTCCGTACTCCAATCTTCTGGAGTTAATGACCTGTTGCCATGTTTCCTCCTCCGCATCGATGACTCTCGTCGTTTCCAGGACTTCGGCCTTCAGCTTTCTCAAATCTCAACAACCACAAATCTTCGAAGTGAAATCTTTCGGAGTGCTGGATCTTCTGACACCTGTCCTCTCTTGATCCAACGACTGTTCAATGGCCGTCTAACGGAGTGAATCTCCTTACTCCATGTGTCCCTTCATAGATCAACGATCCATGTTCTTCCTTTGGGATCAACAACCCTTAATCATTTTGACCTTCGGCGCTTTGAGATATTCTGAAACACTACTTCGCAAAAACCCCAGAGTACTATCCTCCGAAGTTCATGATCTTGTTACACCTGTCCTCTTCCAGATCAATGACTATCATTTGCTTCGGTTGTTCGGGCTTCGATGATGTCAAACCTTTCTCCCTTGCATTCTCCCGAAGTGATTTTGCCCGGAGTTCATGATATTTTGCCACGCGTCCCCTTTCTAGATCTGACGGCTTAGATTCTCTTCGATTCTTCGGGCTTAGACGATCTCAGTTCTCAACTGAAACCTCACTACAACTTACCTGAAGCTCGCGATCTGTTGACAAGTGTCCCTCTGTAGATCGACGACTCTCAGCTCTTCGGCTCTTCGGGCTTCGAGTGTTTCAACCTTCTGTGTGCTCATTCCTCTCGGAGTGTCTTCACCCGAAACACGCTATCTCTTGATGCATGTCTCCCCTTTGATCTGATGGCCTCTATCCGCTTTGGATCTTTGGGGTTCGGGAGTTTCAACTCCTGTTCACTCGGTTCTCTCGGAGCACTTTCACCCAAAAACTCAGATCTTGGACCACCTATATCCTTTGATGATGGACGGTCCCTACTCGCTTCGGGACTTTGGGACTTTGACAAGTCCGATCTCCTACGTGTACACAATGTTAAGGCTTGTGCACCTCCATCCAGATCCAACGACTGTTGACCCTCTGCGCTCAGATCCAATCGATGGGATCTGTTCTCTTCTCCTGCGCTATCCTTGTTCTCTAGGCACTGATCCAACGAACCGGGCTTCTCCTTACAACCAATCCGAAGGTTACTATTGCTCCTCCTCCTGAGCTTTAGACTTCTCCCGACTAGGAATATTTCGAGAGTGTTCAAAGCTCTCAACCTTTGAACTTTCTCTGTGAACCCGACTATCTTGGGTCTCGCTTATGCTTCTTGAGAGTGTTATCTCTTCTGAGCTTTAGGACTTAGAATAAGTCTGTCACCCACGCACTCCTTGTGTTATTCCTTCTGAGCTTGATCTCCTCAAAGATTTCAATCTCCCACACACTCCTTGCATTTCTGGGATTTCGTCAAACACAGGTCCAAAGAATTTCATGGAAATAAATTCTTCTCACCCTCCTGGCGTTCTCCTTGCTCGATGCACACCTTGTAGAGCTGCTTCTTACATAGTATTCAGTAACTCTGTTTCTTCCTGAACTCAACAAAGAGTTCCCTTAGTGCACACTTGCACCCACTCGATGCCCACTTGGCAGAGCCTTACAAAGTTCTCAGTAACTCTGCTTCTCTATGAACTCGACAAAGAGTGCTTCCTGTGCACTCCTTGCACTTATGTTGATGAAGGTTCAACGACATCCCTCCTGAGATTTCCTTGAGGTTAACTCACCTCTGCCAACGCACTCCTTGCGGATTGTGTGCACTCCTTGCACTCAGAAACTCTAAGGCAAGAAACAATTGAAACTCATACAATACTTCATCAGTTCACACATTTAGACACGAATGACATATAAAATCATAACAATGAATACCAATACATAAACACACCATATGCAAGAAAAACTGCTTTTCTATTATCTCTATGTGTCTATACAGATGTTTACAAAAACTGGACTGCAACAGAGTCCTAGTTCTCTCAAGCTCTCTCTCAGAACTATTCTACCTCCTAAGTCTCCTAAGACTCGCCCTACCTGAGATCTCTTTCTCAAGTCTCCTAACTCTCAATTCTCCTCATTACAAAGCGAGGGCTCTATGAGCTTATCCTCACCACCGCCTTAGTGCTATCACTGTCTTTGTTACGACACCATTTTCCTACGACTCATTCCATAAATGAACATCCAAACATGACTACGATCTGGACCTACTACAAGCAACCATTTAAGGCAACCCTATCAACTACCTGTACAAAGGTATGGCTTGGCTCTTACAACCTTACAACATGAAAATCCTGACAGTATATGAGATCCTCCAATGATCTCATTTCATTGGCTACATGGCAATATGGAAATCCATCTCTGGTCTCCTAGCAGTTATGAGATATTTATCTGATCTCACCTCCTCCTCATCACTGAGGTGTCTCCCAATTTTTAGTTCACAGACATAAACCACTTCTTCCTCTGTGTCACTGAGGTTTTCGACATACCTCAACCACCTCCTTAACAACTGTTGCTGTCCTCTAGCCAACAATCTCTTGACTGGCCACTTCATCTTCTTCTTCATGGGCCACTCATACACCCAATGCGCTTTAGCATCTCATTGTATTTTTAATGTTAGTTGCTCCATCCTCTTTCTTGTTTCAACGAGATCCAGATCCATCTCTGGATTACATTTCTTTTTGCAGCCTTCTCTTTGACCATGCTCATGGACTTCGATAGCCATTTCTACCTTCTACCTGCCCTCCTGGAAAGCCTATGGTTTATTCTACACTCGAGAGCATCTCCATATTCTCTTACAACTCACTTGGATGTTTAAATATTTGCTGCTGCGCTCGTGCAACAACCTTCTTACAGAGCATCAACACACTGCCTTCCTTTCACATGTTGTCTACAAGCAAACTCATTTTTGTGATACCACCTGATGTTATCAGGTCATCTCCTCCATTTCTCTTTCACCTAATGGTGTGTATTAGAGTATATCCTTTCTCTGCTCTCCGCTATAGAAATAAACAATCTGTGCTCTGATACCACCTGATGCAGACCCCCTTCCCTCCTGGGACTGCGCAACCTCCCAGTCTAGGATCTTTCTGTTTTTGAGTTGGATCGACTCTTCAGGCTCCTGATTGAACCCAAATCAATTATGCACAGGTCCCTTTTTCTTCTATGTACAAATCCTGACAGACTCGCAGGCTAATTTCCATGCGCTCCTAAAACACTAGTTTTAGGTGTAATCCCCTCTATACAATCCTAGGTCGTGTCCTAGTACTAATGTGCAATTGCGGGCTCGGGCAAGAGTGGTTTCAAACCAACTCACTTTTTGCCCCATAATCCTCCTCGTGTTGCCACGTATCCATTTGCGAATACCATGGTTCCAATTGCGACATGCTCTAGAATAATTATCCTCCGTGCAAGTTCTGGCTCCGCAATTCTTCTTGTCCGTCGATCCGCTCCTTTGGTGTTGCCTGTGATCAATGACTGCTATCGAATATCCTTCTCTGTCTCCTACGCACGATCTCAGATCAACGTGATCTGTTTCCACGTAACTCCCCTCTAGATCAACTACTGTCGTTTATTTCGCCTTTTGGGCTTCGAGAGTTTTTAGTTTTCAAACTTCTCTCTCCTCTATTTGGCAATCTCCCGGAGTGGAATATCTGCTTCCATCTAGTTCCTTGAATCTACAGTCAGGATCTCCTCTATGAGTCCGACCTTCAGGAACCTCGATTCTCAACCTCCACAGGCTCCCTTTTGCTAATCTCCCTCTTCACATGTGAGCCTCGACGACATCCTCACATGACAATGTGACTTCTTATTAATGCTCATGCACCTCCAATCCCTGAAATGCTATGGGATCGTCAATCTCCCAATCTTAACGATACCTTTGGATTGATGGTTCAGATCTGTCCTCTCCAAATCTATGGACCAGATCTCTTTGCGATTCCAGAACTTTGAGTGTTTGAAATCTCAAACCTCGCTATTCTCTGTACTCCAATATTCCGAAGTTAACGATCTGTGGCCGCGTGTCCTCCTCCGCATCGACGACTCTCGTTGTTTCCGGGACTTCGGCCTTCGACTTTCTCAAATCTCAACAACCACAAATATCCAAAGTGAAATCTTCCAAAGTGTTGGATCTTCTGACACCTGTCCTCTCTTGATCCAACGACTGTTCAATGGCTATCTAACGTAGTGAATCTCCGTCCTCCACGTGTCCCTTCATAGATCAACGATCCAAATTCTTCCTTGGGGATCAACGACCCTTAATCATTTCGGCCTTCGACGCTTCAGGATATTCCAAAACACTACTTTGCAAAAACCTCGGAGTAGGATCATCCAAAGTTCACGATCTGGTGACACCTGTCCTCTTTCAGATCGACGACTATCATTCACTTCGGTTGTTCGGGCTTCAACGATGTCAAACATTTCTCCCTCGCATTCTCCTGGAGTGATTTCTCCCATAGTTCACGATCTTTCGCCACGCATTCCCTTTCTAGATCTGACGGCTCAGATTCTCTTCGGTTCTTCGGACTTAGGCAATCTCATTTCTCAACTGAAAACCTCACTACAACTTACCTGGAGCTCGCGATCTGTTGATAAGTGCCCCTCTGTAGATCGACAACTCTCGACTCTTCAGCTCTTCGGGATTTAGGTGTTTCAACCTTCTGTGCGCTCGTTCCTCCCATAACGTCTTCACCCGAAACACACGATCTCTTGATGCATGTCTCCCCTTTGATCTGACGGCCTCTATCCGCTTCAAGTCTTCGGGGTTCAAGAGTTTCAACTCCTGTGCACTCGGTTCTCCCGGAGCACTTTCACCCGAAAACTCAGATCTTGCACCACCTGTTTCCTTTGATGATGGACGGTCCCTACTCGCTTCGAGACTTAACAAGTCCGATATCCTGTGTTTACATAACATTAAGGCTTGTGCACCTCCATCTAGATCCAATGACTATTAATCCTCTGCCCTCAGATCCAATGGATGGGATTTGTTCTCTTCTCCTACTCTATCCTTGTTCGCTAGGCACCGATCCAATGGACCGGGCTTCTCCTTAAAACCAATCCAAAGGTTACTGTTACTCCTCGTCTCGAGCTTTAGATTTCTCTCGACTTGGAATATTTCGAGAGTGTTCAAAGCTCTCGGCCTTTGAACTTTCTCTTGCAAACCCGACTATCTTGGGTCTCGCTTACGCTTCTAAGAGCGTTATCTATTCTGATCTTTAAGACTTAGAATAAGTCCATCACCCATGCACTCCTTGTGTTATTCCTTCTGAGCTTGATCTCCTCAAAGATTTTGATCTCCCACACACTCCTTGCATTTCTGGGATTTCGTCAAACTCAGATCCGAAGGATTTCTTGGAAAAAAATTCTTCTCTCCCTCCTGGCATTCTCCTTGATCGATGCAAACCTTGCAGAGCTACTTCTTAGAGAGTATTCAGTAACTCTGTTTCTTCCTGAAATCAACACAGAATTCCCTTAGTGCACACTTGCACCCGCTCGATGCCCGTCTGACAGAGCTTTACAGAGTTCTCAGTAACTCTGCTTCTCTCTGAACTTGACAAAGAGTTCTTCCTTTGCACTCCTTGCACTTCTGCCGATGAAGGTTCAATGGTATCCCTCCTGAGATTTCCTTGAGGTTAACTCACCTAAGTCAACGCACTCCTTGCGGACTGTGTGCACTCCTTGCACTCGAAAACTCTAAGATGAGAAACAATTGAAACTCATACAATACTTCACCGGTTCATACTTTTAGACATGAATGACATATAAAAGAATAACAATGAATACCAATACATAAACACAACATATGCAAGAAAAACAACTTTTCTATTATCTATGTGTGTCTGTACAGATGTTTACAAAAAATGGACTGCAACAGAGTCTTAGTTCTCTCAAGCTCTCTCTCAGAACTATTCTACCTCCTAAGTCTCCTAAGACTCCCCCTACCTGAGATCTCTCTCTCAAGTCTCCTAACTCTCAATTCTCCTCATTGCAAAGTGAGGGCTCTACGACCTTATCCTCACCACAACCTTAGTGCTATCACTGTCTTAGTTACAACACCATACTCCTATGGCTCATTCCATAAATGAACGTCCAAACTTGACTACGATCTAGACCCGCTACAGGCAACTGTTTAAGGAAACCATATCCACTACCTGTACAAAGGTATGGCCTGGCTCTTACAGCCTTACAACACGAAAATCCGTATTGAATTAGATTTCAAATTTTTAAAAATGGGAGGGTCGGTGCCTCTCCCTTTCTCCATTGTGCATTTGCATGTTGGCGTGCTGGCACATTTACCGAGGTGGAGAGATGCTCCTGCATAACGAATCCAATGGGGAATCTCTCTAGGGTTTTAGATGGAGGTTTTTGGGTTTTTAATTGGCTTCTTGATTGCCTTTTGAGTTTCAGTCAAGTTTACTGAGTCTTTTAAGGGTCTCTGGTCACCTGCAAGGTGCCTACCAGTTTTCCCTGCCCAATCAATCTGCCTAGTCTTTTATTTTTTGAAAGTCTCATAGGTGTACGTGCTCTTCTTTGTCTCAGCCCGCATACATACGTGCTATACACAATAGACATCCCACGTACATACACAGGGTGTTGATGCAGCAACCCACGTCTTTATGTCTTGAAAGTGTTTTTTAACAAAGAGAGGTCTGTCTCTTTCCTGATAGAAGTTTAGGCTTCTCAAGACTTTCTTGAACTTGTCATAGTCTCTGTATTTGGCCTTAGGTTGGGTTAAAGTTTCAGTGAATTTATTTCTTAGTTTTCTTTTGTTTACCCTAAAGGTTTAGAGTGAACTTTCAAGTTTTAGATCCTCCTTTGGTTTCTTATTTGAATCCCTACGTTTTCACAGTTGGCTTAGGGTCTCTGCCAATCTTGGTTTCTGTTTTCTCCTTTTTATTGTTTCTTGCTTTGAAAAACAAAAAAGATTTTTACTTTAGTTTTTCTTGTTAAAGAAGTTCAAAAAAACAAGAAAGATTTTATTTTCTTACATTTAGTTTGGTAAATTAGCCTAGGTTTTTTGTTTGTAGAAGAAAAGAGTCTTTGTTTCAAAGTTCTTTTTGCTTTCCTAAAATATAAATAGTTTTTGCTTAGTCAAACGAAAGCACTTTTTAGGAAACTTTCAATTACAATATCTTGAAACATTGATTAGAAAAGTTGAATTTTACAAAGAGTTTTACAAGCTTTGCTTTAAGTTCGAAGTATCCTTTTTCTTTCAAATGCTCTAAAGTTATCTTCCTTATTCGTCTCTTCAGAACACCATTAGTTGCACGACCACATCCTTTGCGTAAATCAAGCCTTAAAATTAACACTTAACTTAAAATATATTAGACTTTCTGTTTGTAGGGTTCACCAAATAGTTTAGGGTTTTAGGGCCTTGAATTAGGTGTGAAGAGGAAACTGTTCAAGTCCATTTTAAGAAAAACATTGGAGTCTGAGATAGGGAGTGTCTTAATTCCATCATCGTAAGAGTTAGCTGGGACCCCCCTCTAACACAGGGGATAAACACGAGGTCACGTGAGGAAAGGTAGAGGAGATAACCCCTCCAAAGCTGGACTGAACGTAGTGGGGATTGTATATTGAGGGTCTTTCTTGGGAACAACACTAATTGCATTTGCCTGCGGAGCTTTGTGGACCTTGAATCCGTTTGAGATCCTAAGTTGTCTTCTAGACCAATTTCTTTCGGCACCCTTGAAGGGCCTCAAACTTGTTATCCTGTTCATTACGATCTGCCTGACTCTCGACTGTACCCACTTGGTGACTGACTACGAGTTGGAAAATTAGTTGCCTATATTTTACGAACTTACATGGGTGACTGTGGGGGTATACCATGGTACCTTGGGCAGACATCCGATCGAGATTCATAGAGTATACCTAGAGGGTAATTCTGTTTTCGAGTTGCACTTGCACCGGTTGGTTTCTCTAGTGTCAATTGGTGTAACTGTCCTTCCCACTAGTTAGTCGACTGCTTGATTTATCTTTAGGAAAGTTTTAGTGTGTGCTTTGTGTTCCACGCTAGTCAAGCCTTACTATGTCGGTTGATCATTTCACAAAGTGGAAGATCAATAGCTCCACCGGTCGCGAAGGCTTCAGGGCCTGTCGTCGATTACTTTGGAAGCACCTCTGCCAGCATCGAGGTGAAGACTTGATCAAGAAGGATCATTTTAAGTGACCAGTCTGTAGGAAACTGTGCTTGAGCTTGCTCCAAGAGGAGAATTTTTGGCACTGAAGGAATCTATAATTTCTGACCTCGAGACCGAAGGTTTTAGGCTAGCAAATCCTCTGATCACCAACTTGTCGACGCCGCTCGTGATCCATATTGTCCCTCCGGAGGTGACATCTGCTTAGTGCCAGTTTGTTCGACAAGTGACAATGGAAGCGAATGTTTCTACTTCCTCCGAGAGTCCCCCTACTCCAGTTACGACTACTACTGGAGGGGACATCATACCTCCTCTCCCACCTTCGCCGGTCAAGACCACAGTTGTCCCGCAAACCATGATTTCGGGCAGCGGTCCGATCCTTTTAACGAATTTGACCACTATTTCATTCACTCAGAATGTGATAGACTCTCCTTTCTCATATGGGATGCCTGACTTTGATATGAATGGAGTTCTTACTTACTCTACTTTACAGACCATGGGTCTGGGCGTAGGGAGCTCTAATGCTCCCTTGTAAGGGAAAACCACGGGCACTAATGGCCTTTTTAATGCTATTCCTTACGGTGGGGGTCATATACCTCCTCCGTCCCCTTTGCTTGGTGGCGCTTTTCAACAACTAGTCGAGCCTAATGCTAATTATAGCTTGTTTAGTGGAGTTAGTTTGGGACCTTCATCTTATACAACGTCGATGGGATCTATGCTATTCTCTTTGTTTGGTGCATTTGGGAACAACGCTTTTTCTTCGACCACTTTCCCAACTAGGGGAATCCATAGCTTTGGTCAACATAACTTAGTGCAAGGTACCATTTCTTCATAGGGAGCGATGACTGGAGTATACTCCACACATGGTATTTGGAATATTTGGTAGGGTTCGTTTCCCTCGCAAGGGATGTTTTTCAGGGGAAACCCCTTCCATACTCAATGGAACCCTGGGAAAGGTTCTGTACCTATGCCAGGATGATCGACTAGGGGCATCCCTATAACACCACAGGTTTTGAACCCCCATTTTAAATAATGTATTGTTACAATGCTGAGAGGCCAGAGTGCCCAGACAATTATTGAAGGGCCAGTATGCTCAATAAATGTAATGTTTTGATCATTATTAATTATAAACACATCATTGGCTGTTAGACGGACAAGGACTAGAGTTATAGGGGGCTACGATTCCACAAGAGAGGGAGCTTGAGGGACTAAGTGTTATTCCCATTTTCTTATTACCCTTTTTGTCTAAGGGAGGGGATTAGTTACGTGAACTTCTTGGGAAGGCTAGGAGGTTCTTGTTTTCCCCATGAGGTTACTTAAACCCTCCTCTGGTGTGATGGGGGAGTTGGGTTGATGACTTGGTCAATGATTTCCCATTCACTCACTCATTCTTCCCTCACACACTCCTTGACCCATTCATCGACCCATCCTCACCTGCATCTTGGTTGGCAAAGCAAAAGGAAATAGAGCTACTAAAGAATTATCCACATGATTGTTGGATATAGTGGTCGCTGGTGTGATCCAGCCATGACCTGGGGCTTGCATGTATGAAGTGCATTGGCCTGTGCCTTGTTTTTCTCACAACTGCGAGTCCTAAGAGTTCCAACATTGAGATTCTGGACTAGCTGTGCTGGAAGCCCTGGCAGGAAGGAGAAGGTCTGCTTAAGGGACTGCATGGCAGAGAAGGGTGGAGGTCCATTCTCTCGGGTGGCACAGGCTCGGTAGAAGAGAGCTGGGTACTCGGATTGTTGTGGGTGTTGGGAAACCCGTGAGAGTTTGAGATCTGAATGGTTTGGGAACCCAGGTACACTCTGGAACCATCCTTGTGGATTCATAGCCCTGGCTCGAGGGTGACACTGTTGTTGAGATTTGGAGCATCGATGACTACAGTTGGGTGGAACGTCCTTGGTCTACAACTAGTCAGTGTCATATTTCATAAAGATAAGTGCTCTCTATCGTGATATCCCTACATGTGTATGAATGTATTTCCGCTATGTAATTTAATTATCATCTACATGTGTATGAATGTATTTTCACTGTGTATATTTAATTATCGTTTAACGTAATCTTTAGATTATGCATGCTTGCTGGATATTGTTGTGCATGTTGTTAAATCTGTTCTCTTATTCATCCTTAATAACTAAAGAAGGTATATGTAAGAGAAAGAAGTCCGAGGGTAGGCTTGCAGGTAGCGTACCCGGCCTGTGGGTGGCTGGGTATGTTACAGTTTGGTATCAGAGCTTCTGGTTGAAACACCGACTCGATATGGGTTGGGTATGTTGTTCAGAATCTTGTGGTCGAGATCGAACTCTGACTGGGAAGTTGAAAATCTCAGGAGGAATGGCATTGCAAAATCTACGCAGGAGACAAAATGTAATAGAACCTCTATGAGGGTTCGAAGGATCGTGACTATTCCTTTTTAATTCGGGAGCGATCGCCACCATAGGATCGGGGAGATTCGGGATCGTTGGATCAGAGGACAGGTATATAGGGGTCATCCTATGAAAAGGAGGTAAGGTTAAAGGTCGCGATCGTCGGATCCCCTTGGAGAGAGATATCAACAACTAACAAGCATTGCGGGGAACCGAGTTGCATGAGAGATAATTCCCAAGGAAGTCCCGCAATCCAAACCATGGTTTCCTTGAGGGGTTACATGTCAGCATCAGGATAATTGTGAGGTGAAAAGAGGGTTACTCCAAACCGCCGTTGCATTCGCCCACAAATTGAAAGGCATGCAGTGATGTGACAGGTTAGAGTTCGAACATTGAAACTCCAAATAGCTAAAGTAGCTGGGGACCGTCGATCCATAGGAGGACATGCGTCAACCGATCGTGTGCTCCAGGTGAAAGCACTTCGGGAAAGACCAAGTGAGGAGAAGTTGAGTTTTGAAACTCCCGAATCCTGGAGAGTCGGAGACCCTAAGTAAGTGATGACTATTGGATCGTCCAAAGTAGATTTTGACCGTCAATCACCAAGAGGTTATGTGTTAGTAGATTAGTAACTCTGAAGGAATCCGTTCGAGAGGTTTTTAGTTGAGGTTTGAGACTCTCGAAGCCCAGAGAGCTGGAGAAAACCTCAACTTTATGATCATCCAAGAAAATATCATCCATTGATCTGTCGAGAGCCACACATCACCAGATCCATGACTTCGGATAAAAGCCAGTGGGGCCAAATAAGTTTGAAATTTGAGATCTCCGAAGTCTCGAGCCCCGAAGAAATCATAGCCATTAGATTGAGGAGGAAACGTGGAGTAGATCCATGGACTTCGAGTGAAGACCCGAAGTGAATCTTGGTCATCTGATCCAGGAGGACACATGGCGATAGATTGGCTAGTTCGGGAATGGAGAGTTCAGGAAAATTGAAAGTGTGCTAGTTTGAAAACTCCCAAAGCTCGAAGAGCTGAAGTGATGAGGCACGATGATGTCACCTGGGATGACGTGGACACATGGGATGTGTGCCATGTGTCAGTAATATTTGGGCATTTGGAACATTGAAAATTCGATTAGAACGTGACACGTGTCACCTGCCTGATTGGGACACGTGTCCACTTCCAGTGTTTCACCACGTGGCAACAGATCGTGCAGTCCAGAAGACTGGGCACCCCAAAAGGGAAAGGTATGTTAGGTTGCATTGGGTCGAAGCTCCTGAAGGCCCAAATTCCAGATTATATATCGACCGTCGATTCTAGAGGACATGCGTCGGAGGATCGTCGACTTCAGGTGAAAGCACTCTGGGAGAAAATGTAGGAGGGAAGTTTGAAACTTCCGAAGCTCAAAGTGCTGAAAGGATTCACAGCCGCTGAGTTGTGGGAGGAAACCTGTCGGCAGATCAGGAACTCTGAGTAAAGGTGTTCCAGGAGGAGGCAAGTGAGAAAAGTTGAGACTCCTAAAGCGCGGAGTCCTGAAGTAGATCTCGATCGTTGATCGCGAGAGAGGACGAGGACCATTGATCTGGTCCTGGTTGAAAGTCTCGAAGTCCCGAAGCTCTGGACAAGCGCTTTTCAGCTAAGTGTAGAGTCATGATCATGGTCGTATGCGGTCCGAGAGCTAATGAAAGGAGGGATAAGGGAATATTTGGTTATCTCTGAGACAAAAAAGTGCTAAGGGACGATTTAGCCACGGTTTCTAGTCGTTATCACCTGGGGAGGTGGTTTAAAGGAAGCACCTGCGCAGGGTGAAACTCTATGTTAGCCAAGGATAAACGGACACTATTATTTTCAGAGAATGGGGATATAAACTCCATGAAAAAAAACAATAAAGAGACCTGTAGCATGGTTTGGCATTTTTTTGCCTATCATACCCATAATTCTAACAAAATGGTCACTTGCACATTTTGCAGAATTAGGAGGCTTAAGTGCATCAGCTTAGGATGCGTATTGAGGAAATGGAAGAAGGCGAGGGAGCCTCCAATCATGAAAAGGAGGCCGAAGGCTAGAATACCAGAGTTGGTAATGCAGAGAGAGTCCAATGGGAATAAGGGAAAAGAAGAGCAGGAAATGTTAATAGAAATGGTAAGAAGCCTGAAGATGGAAGTGCAGAGCTATAAAGCAGACAACGAGAGATTGATGAGAGAGAAAATCCAGATAAATGCTCAAGTTTTGCAGAGCTTAAATTAGTTCCAGAGGAAAATGAAGAAGGGATCAAACTCAAGACAATAGGAAGAAGGCAGGTGTCATGAAAGAGGAGATGCTTGTGGAAGAGCTGGTTATTCCAGAAGTGCTAGAAGAACTCATGGACACCACTCACCTCCTTACTCAAGAAGAAGTTTTTATGCATCGGATGATCCCGTAAGTAGTCCAGAAGTGTCTCCTTTCAGGCACTAGAGAAGGAAACACGAGGTAGATTGTTTGCAGGGAGATCTGAGGAAGCTCAAGCCAACTTCCTTCGATGGTGAAAGAGAAAGGGAAGATGATGCCAAAGCATGGTTGCTTGGGCTCTGGAGATATTTTCAGTTGCATAACTATTCATCAAACTTGGAATCCAGGATTTCCACCTACCATTTACACAGGAAAGATGTAGTGTGGTGGGACCAATTAAAGAAAGTGGAGCATGCTGATGAAAGTAGGATCACTTGGAAACAATTCAATAAGTACTTCCAGAAGGAGTACCTCTCAGAGAATTTATATGACAAGAAAATGCAGGAGTTCTTTGAACTCAGGTTGGGAAGCATGACTATGGCAGAATATGAGAAGAAGTTCTTGGGGTTGTTAAAGTATGTCAGGTTTATTGGTGATGAGAAGGTGAAAATACAGAGATTTCTAAGTGGATTTCCAACCTTCTATAATGAAAAGATCAAGTATGATGAATCCAAGACCTTGATTGAGGCCATCAAGAAGGCTAAATACCTATATGAGCAGGGCCAGGGAAGAGAATCCCTGCAGAAATCTTGGAAGGACAAGAAGAATGCGAAGTTCGATCAGAAGAGGAAAGGATTCAAACCTCCCTTCAATAGGAATATGCCAAATAGAGATCATCAAGATCAATATGCTAAAGGGGATTTCAAGAAGGAATATTCCTTGGGAAAAAGGGGAAGACCACTAATCCAATACTGGGGATGCAAAGAAGATCACTTGTACAAGGATTGCCCACACAGAAAGGACAGAGTGAAGACTGTGCACAACATCCAAGAGGCTACAACAGTCGGAGATATGGGAAGAATCTATGAAGCTTTAAATGATTGGAAAGCAGAGTACCAGTCCAATATGATCGAGGTGGAAGGTAAGATCATAAATCAACCTGTTGCTATTTTGATTGATTAAGGAGAAAGCCATTGTTACATTGATCCTAAGATAGTGGATAGATTACATTTGGAGAAAAGTAAACTTGGAAAAGAAAGTTTGGTTCAGTTAGCCACTGGAACCAAAAGAAGAATCCATGATATGGTCATAGGTTATTCCATAAGTCTTAATGGCGTGAATACTATTACTGATCTAAATATCATACCATTATGGTCTTATGATGTTTCTATTGGGATGGATTGGTTGTACAAGCATCATGATGTCCTAGATAGTCATAACAAGACATTTACATGTCTTGATGGAAATGGAAAACAGAGCACTGTGAAAGGAGTTGCAAGACCCATCTCTATAAGGGAGATTTCAGCCTTACAACTGAAAATATGTTTTAGAAAAGGATGTCAAATGTATATAGCTCATGTGGAGGAGCCAGTTGATACAAAGGGGCCAATCCTTGAATATTTCTCGGTGCTACAGGAATTTGAAGACGTATTCCAAGAAATATCCGGATTGCCACCAAGAAGGGAGATAGATTTCTCAATTGATTTAGTGCTAGGAGCTGCCCCAGTGTCAAAAAAACCTTACAGAATGAGCACACCAGAATTAAAAGAATTACAAATGCAGTTGGAAGAATTGTTGAAGAAAGGGTACATATGTCCAAGTGTTTCACCTTGGGGCGCACCAATACTTTTTGTCAAAAGAAGGATGGAACCTTGAGGCTGTGTATTGACTTCCGACAGTTGAACAAGTACACTATAAATAACAAGTATCCTTTACCCCGAATTGATGACATCTTTGATCAACTAAGAGGAGCAAAGATATTTTCAAATATTGGCTTGAAGTATCTTTTTGAATAGTCGATCTTGAATTCCAGGCAAACAAGATGGATAGAATTTTTAAGTGAATATGACTTTGATATCAAGCATATCAAGGGAAAGGAAAATAAAGTTTCCGATGCACTTAGTAGAAGAGTGCATCTCATGCATGCTACTTCTATCAGTATGCATTAGTCAGACTTGAAGAGCAGAATTTTAGATGGTCTTGTTACAGATCAACATTACCTACAGGTAAAGGAAAACTTACAACAAGGAAATGTACAACAAAAAGTAGAGTATGGGATAAAGGAAGATGGATTACTCATGCAAAAAAATAGAATCTATGTTTCTAGTTCTGGAGAACTAAGGAATTTGGTTCTGAAGGAAATGCATGATGTTCCTTATACTGGACATCTAGGTTACCAGGAAACAATTATAGTAGTAAGAAGTCAATCTTTTGTCTAGGAATGAAAAAGGATGTTACTAATTACATCACTCGATGTATGGAATTTCAGAAGGTGAAGGCTGAGCATAGGCACCCATCAGGTTTGCTGCAATCATTGCCGATCCCAGAGAAGAAATGGGAAGTGATCACCATGGATTTCATCACAAGATTACCCAGAACGAATAAGCAACACGATTCAATCATGGTGGTAGTTGACAAATTAACAAAGGTTGCTCATTTTGTGCCTGTGAAGACAATGCATAAAACAACTAATATTGTAGAGATTTTCATGAAGGAATTTGTTAGGTTGCATGGGATACCTAGGACAATCATCTTGGACAGAGATACAGATTTTACCTCCAATTTCTGGAGAGGATTGTTTAAAGGATTTAGCACAAATCTAAACTTTAGCACAACATATCATCCTCAAATAGATGGGCAAACAGAGAAGGTCAATCAAATAATTGAAGACATGCTGAGAATGTATGTGATGGATAAGCCATCTAAGTGGGAAGATTACTTACACTTGGGTGAGTTTTCATATAACAATGGGTATCAAGCTTCATTGAGAATGAGCCCATTTGAAGCCTTGTATGGTAGGAAATGCAATACTCCAGTGAGTTGGGACAACCCAACAGATAGGGTGGTACTTGGGCCAGAGTTGCTCAAGGACATGGAAGACCAGGTAGTCAAGATTAAGTAGAATTTAAAGGCAACTCAGGATAGATAGAAAGTTTATGCAGATAAGAACATGACAGTTAGAGAATTTAAAGTAGGGGAGCATGTACTTTTGAAAGTGAAGCCCAAGAAAAGCTCTTTGAAATTGGGTAGTTGTACAAAGTTGGCAGCCAGATTCTATGGTCCATTTGAAATATTGGACAAAATAGGGCCAGTTGCATACATGCTTGCTTTGCCTGCTTCCATGAATGTGCATAATGTATTTCATATATCTTTACTAAAGAAATATGTACATGATACTAACCATGTTATTGATTGGCATCTGATTTAGGTAGAGATGGAGGGAGAATTTGAGGTTCAACCAGTGCGGGTATTGGACATAAAAGTAAAAATGCTCTGGAATTGAGTTATAGAAATGGTAAAAGTTCAGTGGAACTGCTATGGTCCTAAAGAAGCTACCTGGGAGCATGAAGATGCCATGCGGGCAGAGTACCCACAACTTTTTGAATAAATTTGAGATTTTGATCTATGTTTTGTATATGCACTAAGGACAGTGCCAAAAGAAGGGGGAGGGGATGTAACACCCGAGGTTTTGAATCCCCATTTTAAATAATGTATTGTTACAATGCTGAGAGGCCAGAGTGCCCATACAATTATTGAAGGGTTAGTATGCCCAAGAAATGTAATGTTTTGATCATTAATAATAATAAACACATCGTTGGCTGCTAGACGATCAAGGACTAGAGTTATAGGGGGCTACGATTCCATAAGAGAGGGAGCTTGAGGGACTAAGTGTTATTCCCATTTTCTTATTACCCTTTTTGTCTAAGGGAGGGGATCAGTTACATGAAATTCTTGGGGAAGGCCAGTAGGTTCTTGTTTTCCCCACAAGGTTACTTAAACCCACCTTTGGTTTGATGGGGGGGTTGGACTGCTGACTTGGTCATTGATTTCCCATTCACTCACTCATTCTTCCATCACACACTCCCATGCACTCCCTGACCCATTCATCTACCCATCCTCACCTGCATCTTGGTTGGCAAAGCGAAAGGAAACGAAGCTGCTGAAGAATTAGCCACATGATAGTTGGTTGTAGTGGTCATTGGTGTGATCCAGTCGTGACCTGGGGCCTGCATGTCTATAATGCATTGTCTTGTGCCTTGTTTTTCTCACAATTGCGAGTCCAGAGAGTTCCAACATTGAGATTCTGGACCAACTGTGCTGGAATCCCTAGCAGAAAGGAGAAGGACTGCTTGAGGGACTGCGTGACAGAGAAGGGTGGAGATCCATTCTCTCAGGTGGCACAGGCTGGGTAGAAGAGAGCTGGGTACTTGGATTGTTGTGGGTGTCGGGAAACCTATGAGAGCTTGAGAGATGAATGGTTTGGGAACCCAAGTACACTCTGGAACCGTCCTTGTGGATTCATAGCCCTTGCTCGGGGGTAACACTGTTGTTGAGATTTGGAGCAATGGTGTCTACGATTGGGTGGAACGTCCTTGGTCTGCATCCAGTCGGTGTCATCTTTCATAAAGATAAGTTCTCTCTGTCGTATTATCCCTACCTGTGTATGAATGTATTTCCGCTGTGTAATTTAATTATCATCTACATGTGTATGAATGTATTTTTGTTGTGTATATTTAATTATCGTTTAACATAATCTTTAGATTATGCATGCTTGTTGGATATTGTTGTGCATGTTGTTAAATTTGTTATCTTATTCATCCTTAATGACTAAAGAAGGCATCTATAAGAGAAATAAGTTTGATGATGGGCTTGCAGGTGGTGTACCCGACCTATGGGTGGATGGGTATGTTACAATCCCCAACCAAGGTCCTTGGAACATGACACAATGAGCAATCACTGCACAAGCTATGTCGTCTAATTTTGGGAGTCAGCTGATGATGCAAAAATAAACACAATTTCCTTTTGCTGTTCAAGGCCATAGTTTCTACCAAAACCCTGGCCAACAATCTAACTTTTCCTAGCAACCTGGTGCCAATCAAAATTCAGGACCCTCTTTTCCTGTAAATACCCCACAACCAAAACTACCCTTTCTGACAACCCTACATTTTGACAGACTTGTCGAGATTAATAAATGAACCGATTTGTCATGATCCGCGTTGGCCCCCCATGCCGACTAAGTTGCCTTTGGATATCCCAAAATTTGAGGGCAAGCCTGGTGAAGATCCAGGTGATCATGTGACTACCTTTCACTTGTGGTGCTCATCAAACTAGTTGAAAGATGACTCCATTCAGTTGCGCCTTTTTCAACACACTCTTATAGGGGGTGCTACAAAGTGGTATATTGAGCTCGACAACTCAAAGTACTCTTACTTTAATGACGTGGTGATGGTTTTATTGAACCATTTCCAGTTGCTAGTGAGATATGATGCCGACACTGAGTTGCTGGCCAACTTCGAGCAGACCAAGGCCAACCATATCTCAGATCATATTAGACAATGACAATGAATAAAGAGCTTGATTAAGGTCAAGGTCCCTCCTGCTTTCTTGCTTGAGTGGTTCTTGAAGTCTTTAGTTCCTTACATGTCCAAAGACATAACAACGTTCGAGGTGTTTTCAAAGGAGGAGGCTATTGTGAGAGCCCAACAACTAGAACTGATTTACTCTCAGTTTGGCATGCTCTATGAGATCTTACATGATGCCCCATGGTCTACTCTCGATAAGGCCAAACAAAAGTATGGGCCCCACACTGATGACATAGTGGGATCAACACAAAGAAAGTCCACAGATCTATTTTCAAATCAGTTACAACAATTGTCGATACAACAGACTATGGCCAGATAGACTCCTAGTTCAACTTCCCTCACTACCCAGACTTCAGTTGTACACAGTGTGTAGTCGACGACTCCCAAGGCCAACCAGTATATCAAGGGAAAGAAGAAACAAAGAAACAAGAAGGGTAAAGGGGATAAAAAGGCTGCTAACAACACTGGCGGGGGAAAAACCGAGAAGAAGAGGTTGAAGTATCTATGTAATATTTTCACAGAAGACCACTTGACTCATGTATTCCCTCGACTCTCAGAATCCTAGGAGCTACTAGCACAACAACAACCTGCTGTGTTGACATACCCTTTTCTGAGGGAAAAATATGGCTCAGGATTCCACATCCACAAGCACGACAAAGGGTAGTCAGGGACCCCCTGCGCTTACTACTAACAACTTGACCGTGGAAATTTACATGATGAACGTCGATGCTCATTTATTGACCAAGACAAATGACTATGAAACACCAAAATCTGTCGAGAAGGGCAAGGAGGCCACTAACCCATTGACTCCTCTTCAAATTGAGAAGGCAGTGGATGAGACAATGAATCACATCCCTAAAGGTGCGTTTAAGAAGGCTTCCCATAATCAAAATGCAAGGGCCTCTCAAAACTACTCCATTGTGGAGGATCTGGCATAGATCCCTTGTGCGATGTCTGTTCTGAAGTTTCTCCAGAGTTTCCCCTCATAGAAAAAAGATATGTTGTCCGTCTTGGGAGCGATAGAGACTAGTAACCCAAGAACGATCATTTTCGATCCAACTAACCTTAAACCTCATCTCCCTCACCATGTCACCTTTCAGATAGTAGTGGGATACACTGTGACATCTTTGACGTAGAACATTTTCTACATGGTGGTTGACGAAAGTGCCGCGACTTGCGTGATGTCATTGCCATGTTGGAGGGCCATTGGAGAGCCTGAGTTTTGTCTGTCGCCTACGTTGCTTACGAATTTTTACAGTCGATTGTTTAGAACACACAGAATAATTTTTTCTTTCCCCATGCAGTTAGGGTGTAAAACTGTGTGTGTCGAAGTTGAGGTAGTTGATGCGCCTCTCGACTACAATATTTTGTTATAACGAAGTTAGAATTATGCGATGCATGCATTGGTTTCCACTATTTTTTGGGTCTTATTGTTTCTGCACAAGGGTCAAATTGTAATGTTCGACCAATTTTCCTTCTCACTACATAGAGTTGTGTCCTCCTCCGTTTGGTTACTCTTCCAAGAATATGGAGAGTTTGTGGCGCCTCCTACATCAGAGACTTATGTCAATGTTACGCTACCTGAGTCTGATCATCTTTCATGCTTTTTTCCAAGGGAATTTTTACCCAACCCGAGTCAGCCTTTCTACAGTTTGTCTCTTGACTTTAATGAGTCAACCATCCCGTGAGTCTAATCAAGTCCAGATTCAAAATCGATGAAGTTCTCTGCCTGATCATTGAGATCCTCCAATATTTTCCCAACGGCTTGTCGAAGACCTCAAAGTAGTGAGTCTTACACTCCCATTGTACTCCTACCTAAGTTTTTAAGATCTTGAAGTTGTTACTCGAGCGATGAAGTCTTCATCTCCAGCCGCAGAAATCACTAGCTTCTTAAAGATGCATATTGTACTTGTATATCTTCGACTGATTTTGAGATGTAGATGTACTGTGTATTTCTCATGGCTACACTTTATACATTTATTTAACATGGATCTGCAGTGTACTTGATTGAATCCATGATTGGTTCATCCCGAGCATGGCTATGCCTGCCTCAGAGACATAATTGTTATTTTGCAGATGGCACCTTCCAAACTCTGGTCTTGGGCTCACTCAGTTTCGTGCATTCTCACTGGTAAAGATATTGTAATGTATTTCGGCCATCAGTTTCTCTTCTGACCTCATACATTAGGGGGCATATGTTATATCCCTAAAAGTCCCTACCTATGCATACATGCCATTGGCCTTCTTACTTGCATAATTTGCCAAATCAATGCTAAGGAAATCTATTTTAAAAACCATTTTTTGGAGCATGTACGCACCTTGCTGCACTACTTCCCACGTACATACACTTTCTGCATGCTAGACAACCCGCTTACATACACTAGATGCATACTAAACAACCCGCGTATACCTTCAAAAGTTGCAACGAATTCGGTGGAATTAACGGGCTATTAGAGGTTTCCCAACCATTTCACCTGCTATAGCCTGTCCCCAAACCAAATAACTATCCTTTTGTCATATAAGAGGAGGTCTTGGGGTCTCATTCCATAATCAAGAATTAGAATGGTGAAACTCCGCCCAAATTCCCTTTCCTTCCTTGCCCAAGTATTTGCAGCCTTTTTAGAGTTATTGCCTCAAGATTCCCTCTCTAGACCTTTTCTCCCATACAATCCCTTCGCTTCCCTTCAAGTGATCAGTTGATTGTGAGAGAAGGAATTTGGAAGGTGCACTTGGAGCAAACTTAAGAGGAGCCCGAATTGGATTCATGGAGTGTCGGCTTGCAAAGGTTGTAATTTCCAATCTTTGAATATTGAATAAAATAATCTTTTTCCCCGTCCCAAATGATATCTTTATGTCTTTTATTTGGTTTATGCATAATGAGTTATATCTAACCCTAATTAATGAATAGAGATATAATATTGGTCGCCTTGTTTGCCTAATAGTTGATGCATGTCATATTTGGGAGGAGACCAACATTCAAAGAAGCAATGGAGCTCAAGGAGGTCAGCATCAAACGTTTGGATCAAAGGTACTACTTCTGACTTACTCTTCTATCATTTTTTGTTCATATGTGTGCAATGTTTGGGGTAGTGTAGGAATTAGATTATCTTTTAAGGGAGTTCATTACTCTATCTATACTTAGAAACCTGGTATAGTTATAGGGGGATTTCCCGCTAGCAATTATTTTTATTAAAATCAAAAAATATATTTTGTATATTACATTGCTTGGCCATAGCCATATTCATATCTATATTATGCATTAATTAAATTGGGGATTATAGTGGGGATGTTACATGTCATGAGCCTCCTTTAGTGCTGCATCTGTTGGTACATGTAAAACCTTTTCTACAATCACCTAAAGGTCATGTTCCTTCAAAATCAAGGTTACCCTCACCTTCCAGGACAAGAAGATAGATGCTCCATCCAACCTGCATTCAAATTAGAGATTGGTTGCTGACATTTTCTAATCTGAACAAAATTAATTGTCATGTGCTTATTCCTTCAACCACAAAGAAGAATTTTATTGTTGGTTTATAGATCTATTGAGATCTCCTTACAGATCTAACAGATCTGTTGAAATCTCCTTGCATATCTTACAAATCTATTGAAATCTATTGTGGATATGTTTTTGGTCCTTTAAACAACCACTATTGCAAATTGTTTCCTTTGACATCTAATAGATATGTTGTCGTAAACTGTTGTGTAACCCTAAATTGGCCTCCCTCTCAGAGAAAATTCTCTAATACCATGTTAAATTTCCTCAACCCCAGTAAAATGAAAGATTACTACCTAGTAATTTCCTTGTTGTTTGTTAATTAAAATTGCATCTTACTATTGTGATTTTAACAGGTAAATAAAATAAATCAGTGGAAGTAACTGGAAACCAAATTTTACACACATTTACATAGATAATTTTGTTGGATTACTGAGAGGGGGGATGAATCAGTAATAGAGCAATTTAATCATTTTTCACCATAAAATGCAAGTGTTATATCAATGTAGCATTATCATCCAATAGTTGTAGAGTAAATAAACAATGAACAAATGAGCAATCACACACGTACATAGTACACCATTGTTTTATGTGGAAACCCAAAGTGGGAGAAAACCACATAATGATTTTTCTTATATGTATTTAAGAATTACATTCATTGGAAGCACCAACTTCCTTTGTTTTCCATCTGCAACTGGAAGGAGGCTCCAACCCCCTAGATTCTCAGGCTACAACATGAGGGAAGCTCCAACTCCCCAATTCTCTGGCTACAACCAGAAGAATGCTACAACCCCCTAATTTCTCAGGCTACAACCTGAGGGAAGCTCCAACTCCCCAATTCTCTGACTACAACCAGAAGGAGGCTACAACCCCCTATGTTCTTTGGCTACAAATAGAAGGTGGCTACAAGCACCTATCATTTCCCCGTCCAACCACTCGGACATATAAGTAGAATGATAGAACCACTTTCACACTATCATTGTGAGATATACCGATGTAAACCTGTACCAATCAACCTGCACCAAAAAACATGTACCAATAACCTGAACCATTCATCAACCTATACCTCAACCCGTAATCAACCTGTACCATAAAAAAGTGCATCAACCATGCAACAACCTATACCAAACAACTTGTAATCAACCTATACCATAAACAAGTGCATCAACCATGCACCAACCTATACCTCAACTTGTACCATGAACAAGTGCATCAACCATGCACCAAACCTGTATAAATAACATGTCACAACAACCTGTCCAAACAACCTATCACAAAAACTTGTCTCATCAATCTTATCAACCAAATCAGATCTACTCACCAAGATCAATCACCAAGACAACTCTCAAATATGTGCATCAACCAAGCATAACACAACAACTCATAATCATCACCAAGATCAATATGTGCTTTTAATAATATAACAATACAAGTATGCTACATCATCCATAAACCATATGTCAACAATACTACTAACAAGTGCCTGCAACCATGTACCAAGTATGTACCAATCATGTATCAACTACTCATCAACTATGACTCATCAAGATGTACCAACATCATCAACTATACACCTCATGTATGTGCCAACTCATCAACTACTTGTCTCAACCATGTACCCAACATGTACCTCAACCAAAAGCCTTAATCAATTTCATCATCCAAATTTGATTTGTAACTCTGTAATAGACCTGGGGCATATGATCACATACCTGCAAACCTTCCTTAACTTTAACAACAAGAGACTAACATTTTCATCAAACTTTACTTTAGTCTCACATGACTAGTTTTGGATTAGTCAACAACCCTAACTTGAAATAATCATAACTACATACCTGTAATGAATAAATATCTGAAAATAGTACACAATTTTCTTTAGCATGTTTTATGCAATTTCTCCAGGTGTCACTACTTGGAACCTCTCAGAAAAGGAGTTATAGAAAAAAAGGCATACCTTGTTGAATTCTGGCTTATTCTAGAGAGAGAACTTGTAGAGTGTGCCCCGCACATAATATTTGTTGTATGCATCTAAAAATTGTAAAAATAATATTACAGACTATACTCTAACCAACACATTTGGTCTTACTTAATTTGGATCTATTATGAAGAAGTTATGGTGTTTTTACCCGAAACACTTGTTTTAGACCAGTTTCAAGACTAGCCACAAACCCTATTTTCCATGGAGTGTAACTTAAAAAATACAACGACCCACAAGCTAAAATTTGTACCACAACTACTTGGATATGTTTCCTCAATGGCCTCCCAATTTCACGGTCTAAATCATTCTAGAAAAAAGTTATTGCAAAAATGGTGATCTGACCTATAAATAACATACCTTAGAAAGCATCATCAAAAGAATTTATCCCCCCTTGAATTTCAACCTTCTTTACTTCACCTTCCCTCTGAAATTCAGCTTAGATATCCTTTGGTTAGCTCAGTCACTTGTAGATATTCAATATTCTCAAGTGTGATTAAAATGAGAGAGCCTTGCCTCTTATTTATACTTTCATGTAGCTTCCTCAAGGGGTTACCTTTTAACCATCCTAACCCACTTTCCTTATTTTAGGGTTAACCACTTCTAATTTATCCATTAACTTTATTATTTAAATAATTTCTTTTATATTCATTTTGAATTATAGTACACTCATCACTTCACTTTATTATTTACCTTCTAAAATCTCTTAAACCACTTTGACTACTTTGACCTTTTGGGGCTTCTAGATGACTCATGAGGGTTCTCCAACTTCACATGGCCATAACTCTCTAACCATGACGAGTTATGTGATGTTCCACATACCAATGGAAATGGCACGACATGTAATATCCATCTAGAATATTCTTTCCTGCAAATGTATCAAAAATCATACCATTATCCATCAAACAAACTTGGGTCCATTACCCAAACCTGGGTTCTCCAACTTCTCATGGCCATAAATCTCTAATCGTGAGGAGTTATGTGACGTTCCACATACCATGGGAAATGGACTGACATGTACTATCCATATAGAATATTCTTACCTTCAAATATATTCAAACTCATACCATTATACATGAAACAACCTTGGGTCCATTACCCAAACCTTTGTGCTACTGAAATTCGCTACCGAACTTTCTCCAAGGGTTGACATCAATCACTAAGGGTTGACATCAATTTAAAATATCACTCTCCAATGGTTGACATCAATGACAACCAACAATCCATACCAACTGTCCATCAACCTAAGCCAACTTTCTGACAATCTCCCCCTTTGGCATTGATGGCAACACCAACATTGATGACAACACTTAGTCATGATAACATTCATGCTTATACTCCTCATCAATGTTTCTATATCTCCCCCTTTGAAATCAATGGAAAAGGGTATCTCCCTTTGGGGCTTCTCCCCCTAACTGAACTCTCTTTGGGGTTGCTCCCCCTGTGACCATTGCTCCCCCTAGAACCATGCCTATGTGCTCTGCATATGATAAATTCCCCCCACTTTGTTATCAATGGAAAAGGTATATTTCCATCCGAGGCTGCTCCCCCTAACTGAAATCTTCCTAAAACTGATCTCCCAAACTAAATTGTCCTCTTTATGGTGCTTCCTCATGTACCTCTGAAACATATAAGTTAAGCATTCAAAAGCATTCATTTTGGAGTAGAAATTACTCTGAGTCTCTGGTGAAGATACTCAAAGGCTTCTCGTGGAAGTGGTTTTGTAAATATGTCTGCCACTTGTTCTTTTGTGCCCACATATTCAACTCTGATGTTCTTCTCTGCAACCTGTTCTCGTAGAAAGTGATAATTGATTGGAATGTGCTTCATCTTGGAGTGCATCACTAGGTTCTTTGAGATACCGATGGTGCTTGTATTATCACAATAGATTGGAATGGGATCATCATACTCAACCTATATATCTATCAGAGTTTGTTTCATCCATAGAACCTGTGTACAACATGCTGCTGCCGCAATATACTCTGCCTCAATTGTAGATCATGATACTTATGATTGTTTCTTGCTTAGCCATGATACTAAACACTCACCCAAGTAGAACGCTGCTACATTGGTGCTTCACCGGTCATCAATGCAACCTGCCCAATTTGCATTTGTGTAGGCAATAAGTGATAAATCCTTTCCTTTTGGATACCATAATCCAAACTCTTATGTTCCTTTGAGATATCTAAAAATCCTCTTCATTGCTACCACATGTCTTTCCTTTGGTGATTCTTGAAATCATGCCACTTGTCCAACTTCCTGCATTACATCTGGTCTGGATGCTGTCACATTTAGTAAGCTGCCAATCATTGACCTGTATTGCCTCTGGTTTGTAGACTTTGAATCATCATCTTTTCTCAATTTGCAACTGGTTTGCATAGGAGTGGTAACTGGTTTGCAATCTTCCATTCCAAACCTCTTTAGCATTTCTATGATATACTTAGTTTGAGAAATTAAAATTCCTTGGTTGCTTTGATGTATCTGAAGACCCAGAAAGAAGGATAGTTCTTCGAGTAATGACATTTCAAATTCATTCTGCATATCCTTTGCAAATTTCTGGCTTAACCTGTCATTAGTACTTCCAAAAACAATATCATCAACATAAATTTCAATTAATAAAATACTACCTTGAGTTACCTTGATGTAGAGGTTGTTTTCTGCGCTTCCTTTCCATAGTTCGTAGGGAGTTTTGTCATTGTTGCTTATGAGCATTACTTTGTTTTGAATCTGAACTGTTGTATGCACTGCATGTGTCCAAAAAAATCTGTCGATTTGGAATCCATTAGCATTGTTCGAGCCATTTCCTGTATAAATATCATCCATTATGATAATGTTTCTTTGTCTTTGAGCCACTCTCTGAACCAATCTATGAATCCATGGTCTCTTCCATTGTCATATATCTATCCAAACCTGCTAAGTGTTCTTACAGATCCATCTCTGTTCATACTATCCAAGAATCTACTGCATAACTATCCATAATGCTGACCCATTTATCACTATACTATCATGAAGTCTTCACTACTACAATTGATTGTACTTCTGCTAATTGACTGCTCTGGATCTGTATTCTCAAACTCTACAAGCTGCTCGAAGGATGGTTCTTTGGTATGTCACAACTATCACATAGACTCCCCCTGTCTAATATTCATATTACTTGGGAGTCTCTAAGCCGAATGGCTCATAACAATTGTTGTTTTGATGCGTATTCATCATCATCTTCATTGGTAGATTCATCATCTCTCTGAGCTCTAACTTCTTTCTTTTTGTCTGTGGATTCATCTTTCACTACAATGCTTGAAAGTACAATCTCTTGAACCTATTCCTTATTTACTTGTCCTTCTTTTCTTTAAGTTATTTTCCAAACATTTCTGTATCTGACATCTTTCTTTTTCTCTGTAGAATTTTCTTCTTCTCGTTTCATTGCCAATCTTGCGATCTCTGGTACCTGGCCTTTGTACACCTATTCTTCTTGTTTTCTTATGCATACTTTCTTATATTTGATATCAATGTTCTCTTTCATGGAAGTATCGATCATGCTTCTACAATCATTAGCTATGTGTCCATAACTATGACATTTGTAACATTCAATGTTACGTGGGGCCACATAGGCACTTCTTACTTGAACATTTCTTTTATAATCCCTACAATCTGCAACCTTATGTCCAAAATTAGTACAATAAAATCAATGACCATAAAATAAATTTGCATACCTGGGAGTGAATGATCTTCTCCGTGGTGTAGTCCTTCTGAATTTCTGCCTTGACTGATCATGATCATGATTGAACTTCTTTGTGGCTTGAACATGGATAGTCTTCTTGAAGATGTATCTTCAATAGTTTTCTTAGATTCTGGTTGACCATGATTCCTTCCTTTGAGTACTTCTGCATACCTCTTTCTATTTTCTTCATTCTTCTTTTCTAGCAACGAAGAGTGCTTCTCTTCATTCTCTATAACTGATGTGGATGTTTCTGTCTCTTCAACGTTCTTGTTGAGCTTGACCGTTTTACTTATCAATGTGACAACTTATTCTTCAAGCTTCTCAACGTCTTCTTCATTCTTCATTATCTGAGACTTTATGACTTCTTCTGTTATTTTCGCTTCTTCAAGATGAATTTTTAATGTGATTATTTCTTCTTCAAGTCCTTTCATTTCTTGATCAAAATCCGCCTCAAGATGGTTTAGATTGTTAGTTCTTTCCTTAAGATGATCTGTCAATATCTTCTCTCTCATTTCTGCTTCTTCCTTCTATGTTGCTATGTTGGATTCCAAATATTGCTTTTGATATTCAAGATTTTCTTCGATCTTTCTGGCTTCTTATAGCTAAGTTCTTAAGTTCTTGATGACCTGTTGGGCTTCTTAAAAAATGTGAACACTTTCCTTTTGTTTCATCAATTCTTTCTCGAGTGACTTGTTTTCTTCTCTTAGTTCATCTAAAGCATTGATCAATTCTGCTTCATAATTGTCTTCCTTTTCAATCAGTTTTTCTGTCTCATCTTCTTCATGGAATTCTATTTCAAGATGTCTGCATTTTTCAAAATTAAAGCAAAGCAACATACCTCTGGTGATTATGTACTCTTCATCTTATGAATCTGTTTGACATGGTGAACATAATTCTTCTTGATCGATATCTTCATCTTCTTTGGTATTTTCTGAATCTGCGATGGGTGATGAATATATGTCATGTAACTTGTCCCAAAGTTCTTTGGTTGATGAACATTTAGCAACCTTTTCTCGTACTCGATTAGGTAATACTTCCCAGATGAAATTCATTGCTATTTTGTTATTCTCCTTCAATTCCTTCTTGGCTGTAGTCTTTGCCCCTTTTGAACTATCATATCCTGTAACAACTGATAGCCAAATATAATGCTCTTGTGCTTGTAAAAATAATTTCATCCTTTTGCTCCACATCTCATACTTTAAACCATTTCGACCATTAAACATTGGCACCCCATTCTCAGAATAATCCATGATCTCCTTCTAGTGGTTAAACTATTTTCTGAAGGAACCTGCTCTGATACCAATTGTTGGATTATTGAGAGGGGGGTGAATTAATAATAGAGCAATTTAATCCTTTTTCACCATAAAATGAAAGTGTTATATCAATGTAGCATTACCATCCAATAGTTGCAAAGTAAATAAACAATGAACAAATTAGGAATCACACACATACACAATACACCAATGTTTTATGTGGAAACCTAAAGTGAGAGAAAACCACGAAATGCTTTTTCTTATATGTCTTTAATAATTACATTCATTGGAAGCACCAACTTCCTTTGTTTTCTGGCTGCAACTTGAAGGAGGATCCAACCCTCTAGTTTCTTAGGCTACAACCTGAGGGAAGCTCCAACTCCCCAATTCTCTGGCTACAACCAAAGGAAGGCCACAACCCCCTATTTTCTCAGGATACAACCCGAGGGAAGATCCAACTCCCCAATTCTTTGGCTACAACCAGAAGGAGGCTACAACCCCTTATGTTCTCTGGCTACAACTGGAAGGTCGCTACAACCACCTGTCCTTTCCCCGTCCAACCGCCCTGACGTATAAGTAGAATGATGGAACCATTGTCACAATATCACTGTGAGATATACTTCTATAAACCTGTACCATTGAACCTACACCAAAAAACTTGTACCAATAAACTGAACCATGCATCAACCATGCATAAAACTGTACCTCAAACCATAATCAACCTGTACCATAAACAAGTGCATCAACCATGCACCAACCTGTATCAAACAACCTGTAATCAACCTGTACCATAAACAAGTGCATCAACAATGTGCTAACCTGTACCTCAACCTATACCATGAACAAGTGCATCAACCATGCACCAAACCTGTACAAATAACATGTCATAACAACATGTCTAAACAACCTATCAAAACAACCTGTCTCATCAATCTTATCAACCAAATCATATATACTCACCAAGATCAATCACCAAGACAACTCTCAAAGATGCGCATCAACCAAGCATAACACAACAACTCATAATCATCACCAAGATCAATATGTGCTTCTAACAATATAACAATACAAGTATGGTACATCATCCATAAACCATGTGTCAACAATACTACTAACAAGTGCCTCCAACCATGTACCAAGTATGTACCAAACATGTATCAACTACTCATCAACTATGACTCATCAATATGTACCAACATAATCAACTATACACCTCATGTATGTGCCAACTGATCAACTACTTGTCTCAACCATGTACCCAACATGTATCTCAACCAAAATCCTTCATCAATTTCATCATCCAAATCTGATTTGTAACTCTGTAATTGATGCAGGAGCATCGCTCCACCTCAACAAATGTGCCAACGCACAGATGCACAATGGAGAAAGGGAGAGACACCGACCCTCCCATTTAAAAAATTTGAAATATGATTCAATACGGATTTTCATGTTGTAAGGCTGTAAGAGACATGCCATACCTTTGTACAGGTAGTGGATAGGGTTTCCTTAAATGGTTTCCTATAGCAGGTCCAGATTGTAGTCATATATGGACGTTCATTTATGGAATTAGCTGTAGGAGTATGGTTCCATAACTGAGACTGTGATAGCACTAAGGCAGTGAAGAGGATAAGCTTGTAGAGCCCTCTTTTGTAATTAAGAGACTTGAGAGAGAGATCTCAGGGAGAGAGTCTTAGGAGACTTATGAGGTAGAATAGTTCTGAGAGAGAGCTTGAGAGAACTGAGTCTCTGTTGCAATCCAGTTTTTGTAAACATCTGTATAGACACACAAAGATAATAAAAAAACAATTTTTCTTGCATATGGTGTGTTTATGTATTTTTATTCATTGTTATGCTTTTATATGTCATTCATGTTTGAATGTATGAACTGGTGAAGTATTGTATGAGTTTCAATTGTTTCTCGTCTTAGAGTTTCCGAATGCAAGGAGTTCACACAGTCTGCAACGAGTGCGTTGACAGAGGTGAGTTAACCTCAAGGAAAGATCAGGAGGGATACCATTGAACCTTCATCAACAAAAGTGTAAGGAGTGCATATGAAGAACTCTTTGTTGAGTTCAGAGAGAAGCAGAGTTACTGAGAACTCTGTAAATCTCTACCATTCGGGCATCGAGCGGGTGAAAGTGTGCACTAAGGGAACTCTGTGTTGAGTTCAGGAAGAAACAAAGTTACTTAATACTCTGTAAGAAGCAGCTCTTCAAGGTGTGCATTGAGCAAGGAGAACGCCAAGAGGGAGAGAATAATTTCTTTCCAAAAAATCCTTCGGATCCGAGTTTGACGAAATCCCAGAAATGCAAGGAGTGCGTGGGAGATCGAAAACCTTCAAAGGGGACAAGCTCAGAAGAGATAACACAAATAGTGCGTAGGGGACAGACTTATTCTAAGTCCAAAATCTCATAAGAGATAGCGCTTGAAAGAGCGTAAGCAAGACCCAACATAGTTGGGTTTGCGGGAGAAAGTTCGAAGGCCGAAAACCTTTGAAGAATGACGAAATCTTCCAAGTCGAAAGAAATCAAAAGTTCCGGAGGAGGAGGGACAAAAACCGTCTGATCGGTTGTGGGGAAAAGCTTGGTCCATTAGATCAGTGTCCAACGAATAGGAGAAGCATAGAGGAGAAGAACAGATCCCATCCGTTGGATTGAAGCGCAAAGGATCAACAATCGTTGGATCTGGATGGAGGTGCACGAGCCTTAACACTGTGCATACACACACAGAGAGTGGACTTGCTAAAGTATTGAAGTCCTGAAGTCATTTGGGACTGTCCATCATCTGGGAGGATGGGTGGCAGAAATCCATCAATTTCGGGTGGAAAATCTTTGGGAGAAATGAGCGCACATAAGTTTGAAACTTCTGAAGCCTGAAGAGCCAGAGGGAATCTGAACCGTCATATTCAGAGGAACATGTGTCAGCCAATCGTGAGATCAAGAGAAAGACGGGGGATGGAATGTTGAAACACCCAAACCCCGAAGAGCCTAAGGGCTGAGAGATGCTGATCTGCAAAGGGAAACTTGCCAATAGATCGCAAGCTCCAGGTAAGTTGTAGTGAGGTTTCAGTTGAGAACTGAGATCACCGAAGCCCGAAGAGCCGAAGAAAAGCTCGACCGTTAGATCTAGGAGGGCATGTGGCGAGAGATCGTGAATTCCAAGTGAAGTCACTCTGGGAGAATGCGAAGGAGAAAAGTTTGACATCGCCGAAGCCCAAACAACCGAACCAAATGATAACCGTCGATCTAGAAGAGGACAGGTGTCACTAGATCGTGGACTTTAGAAGATTCCACTCCAAGGTTTTTATGGAAATAAGTTTTGGAAAATTTCGAAGCACCAAAGACCAAAGTGGTTAAGGGCCATTGATCCCACAAGGATCATGTGGATCATTGATCTATGAAGGGACATGTGGAGGAAAAAGATTCACTCTGTTAGAAAACCATTGAACATCCATTGGATCAAGAGAGGACATGTGTCAGAAGATCCAACACTCCAGAAGATTTCACTTCGAAAATTTGTGGTTGTTGAGATTTGAGAATGCCAAAGGCCGAAATCTCAGAAATGACGAGAGCCGTTGATGCGAAGCAGGACATGCAACACTAGATCTAGGACTTCAGAGGAAAGCAGAGGAAGGATAGGTTCGAAGACCCGGAGAAGATCTCTATCGTTGATCGAGGAGGGAGTGAAAGGATTGTCGATCTGATTGAGGGGGCCAAAGTCCTGAAGCAGGAGAACAATAGTTGATTGGGGAGACACGCATCAACAGATCTTCCACTTCGGGAGATACCCAGTTAGCAGAGGCGAGAATTTGAGAATCGAGATCCCCAAAGGCCTGATTCATGGAGGGAATCCTAGCCATAGGTTCAGGGAGATAGGTGGCAATAGATCTTCCACTTCAGAAGATTGCCATACCGAGGAAGCGAAAGCTTGAGAGTCAAAATTCCTGAAGGTCGAAAATCCAGAATCAACGACAATCGTTGATTTAGAGTGGAGTTACGTGGTGACAGATCATGAAGGTTTAAGATCATGTGTGAAGGGAGAAGAGGTTGCTGATTGGACAGTTGGCCAAAGACATGTAAAGATTTGATAACAACCGTTGATCGAGAAGTAGCGTCGAGAGGTTGAAGATCGACAGTGGGGAACAATTGTGGGGCTAGGATAAGCTTGGAAGATAATATTTCTTGAGCGGGCCACATTTTTAACCACTATTTCGACAAAGGGATACATGGCAACTAGAGGTGAATTGCGGGGTGAAAAGCAGGTTGGTCTAAACCACTCTTGCCCACGCCCACAATCACATAGTTCCCAAAGGTTATAACCCAGGGACATATTGAAGGAAGGGGCTAGTGTAAAGGAGCTAGCACCCAAAAATTGAAGAGCGCCAGAGCGCGTAGACAGAGGGTGCGGGTATTCATAGGACCTACGCCTAAAGAGGAAAAAAGGACTTGTGTAGATATGTTTTGGGTTCGATTAGGAGACCGAAGAGTCGATCTGACTCAGAAGAAGGAAATATCCAGAGACTGGGAGGTCATGCAACCCCAGGAGGGAAGGGGGTCTGCATTAGGTGGTATCAGAACTCAGGATTTGTCTCCAAATTGTAGGCAAAGGAGAGACGGTGAAAGGATATACTATGATACCAGGTGGTATCAGAGAACATAATTGATTTCTGTAGGCAAAGGAGATAACCTGATAGCATCAGGTGGTATCACAAACATGAATTTTCCTATAGACAACAGATGAAGGAGCAAGGTGTTGATGCTCTGTGAGAAGGTTGTTGCACATGCACAACAACAACACAAATTTAAACAACCAGGTGAGATGTAAGAGAAGATGGAGATGCTCTCGAATGTAGAGTAATCCATAGGCTTGCCAGGAGGGCAGGTAGAAGGTGAAAATGGCTACTGAAGGCCACGTGCGTGGTCAAAGAGAAGACCGCAAGGAGAAGAGAAATCGAGAGATGGATATGGAGCTGAGTGAGATAAGAGCAAGGATGGAGCAATTGACATAAAAAATGCAGCGAGATGCTAAAGCACATTGGGTGTATGAGTGGCCCATAAAAAAGAAGGTGAGGTGGTCAGTCAAGAGATTGTTGGACAGAGGAAAACAACAATTATTAAAGAGGTGGCTGGGGTATGTTGAAAACCTCAGTGACACAGAGGAAGAAGTGGTTTACATCTGTGAACTAGAAATTGGGAGACACCTCAATGATGAGGAGGAGGTGAGATCAGATAAAGATCTCATAAACTACCAAGAGAGTAGAGATGGATTTTCATATTTCCAGGTGGGAAATGAAATGATATCATTTGAGGATCTCATAGACTATCATGAGGACAATAGTGAAAATTCATATTGCTAGGTGGGCAGAATTGGACTTTCAAGTTTCCAGGTGGGCAATGGAAATAAATCAGGTGGAGGTCTTGTATGTTGCCAGAGGAGCAGTGCTGAAAGTTCAAATTGTCAGGTGGGCAATGAGATGGGATTGATTGATATCATAGGATACCAGGTGGGAAGAAGAGAAATCCCAGATTGCCAGGTGGGCAGGGGGAAAGAAACAAGACCATCTGAAAGTCTTAGGAGCTCAGAAGTGAGTTCATGTTAGCAAGGAGTGCTGATAGATGAAGATTCATGTGGGTTTGTAGACCATGTTAATGAATATGATGAGAAGTTAAACACTCTCACCATCCAAGAGGAGGATAAGAGGAGCATTCTGATCACTGGGAGAATTCAAATATTCCTACCAAACAACCCAGTCGAGGCCAGAGAATGTGTTGCAAATGCAACAATAGAAGTAGGACAGCCAACGGTGACTGTCATGATGAAAGAGAAGATATCATAAGCTACCCAAGGAGAAGAGGAAGAAATGGAGCAGACACTGATGTCTACCCCAACAGAAGGGGAAGAGCATTCAGAAGAATGGCCCAAAATTTCCAGCTAGGAACCTTAAACAGAGATGACTGCAGCATTGGAGCTTGCAACAATAGAGGAAACATACAACATGGATTTTGATGATCTGTATGAAGAATTGTAAGCCCTAGAGAGAAGGGTAATGGTGAAAAGCTTGCACATATGGCAATTCAAGTTGGAAGTAGATGGAGAAGCATACCATCCCGAGGAATGGTTGGAGGGAGATGGAGATATACCAACAGGAGAACTAGTAGAAGCAAAGTTGTCAAAAGGAGAAACTTAGCAGTAGGTCAGCGATGGGACTGTAGAATTGAATTTTGCAGCAGGGTGGCAAGATAAGGCCATAAGAGATGGGGAAAGTCGCAAGGGGGATCAAGTTGATCTACCCACTGATAAGGAAGAGTTACAACCGAGAAGACTACATAAGAAGAACCAACCACTGGAGTAGTTGGACAGGGTGATAGAGGAGCTCAGGAAGCTGATGTTGAGGTCAACATAAGTAGTCAACAAAGGGAAGTTGAGCAGAGGAGAGCCTGCCATAGCAACCAAAAAGAAGAAGAAGAATATGTAGCAACAACAAGGCAGAGGAGCAAGAAGACAAATCCAAGGAAGAGTTTGGGATCCATGAGGATTTCAACACTAGAGAAGAGGAACTCATGAGCAAGAGCTGATGTTTTTCCTAGTAGTGGAGTATGATGCAGGAGCATCGCTCCACCTCAGCAAATGTGCCAACACGCCAACACGTAGATGCGCAATGGAGAAAGGGAGAGGCACCAACCCACCCATTTTTAAAATTTGAAATATGATTCAATACGGATTTTCGTGTTGTAAGTTTGTAAGAGTTAGGCCATACCTTTGTACATGTAGTGGATAGGGTTGCCTTAAATGGTTTCCTATAGCAGGTCAAGATCGTATTAAGGTCTGGACGTTCATTTATGGAATGAGTCGTAGGAGTATGGTACCATAACTGAGATGATAATAGCACTAAGGTGGTGAAGAGGATAAGCTTGTAGAGCCCTCTTTTGTAATTAGGAGACTTGAGAGAGAGATCTCGGGGAGGGAGTCTTAGGAGACTTAGAAGGTAGCACTAAGGGAACTCTATGTTGAGTTTAGGAAGAGACAAAGTTACTTAATGCTCTGTAAGAAGCAACTCTAGAAGGTGTGCATCGAGCAAAGAGAATGCCAGGAGGGTGAGAAGTATTTATTTCCAAGAAATCCTTCGGATCTGAGTTTGACGAAATCCCATAAACTCAAGGAGTGTGTGGGAGATCGAAAACCTTCGAAGGGGACAAGCTCAGAAGAGATAACACAAAGAGTGCATAGGGGACAGACTTATTCTAAGTCCAAAACCTCAGAAGAGATAGCGCTTGAAAAAGCATAAGCGAGACCCAAGATAGTCGAGTTCATGGGAGAAAGTTTGAAGGCCGAAAACCTTTGAAGACTGACGAAATCTTCCAATTCAGAAGAAATCAAAAGCTCTGGAGGAGGAGCGACAACAACCGTCTGATCAGTTGTGGGGAGGATCCTAGACTATTAGATCAACATCCAATGAACAAGAGAAGCACTGAGAAGAAGAACATATCCCATTCGTTGGATCAAAGCGCAGAGGATCAACAAATGTTGAATCTGGATGGAGGTGCATGAGCCTTAACACTGTGCGCACACACACAGAGTGGACTTGCTAAAAGTACCAAAGTCTCGAAGTCATTTGGGACCTTCCATCATCTGGGAGGACGCGTGGTGAAAATCCATCAATTTCAGGTGGAAATTCTCTGGGAGAAACGAGTGCACAAAAGTTTGAAACTTCCGAAGCCCGAAGAGCCAAAGAGTCGGAGGGAATCTAAACCGTCAGATTCATAGGAACACATGTTAGCCAATCGTGAGATCAAGAGAAAGATGGGGGATGGAATGTTGAAACACCTAATCCCTGAAGAGCCGAAGGGCTGAGAGTCGTTGTTTTGCAAAGGGACACTTGTCAACAAATCACGAGCTCCGGGTAAGTTGTAGTGAGGTTTCAGTTGAGAACTGAGATCGTCGAAGCACATGGTGATATATCATGAATTCCGGGTGAACTCACTCCGAGAGAACGCAAAGGATAAAGGTTTGACATCACCGAAGCCCGAACAGTCGAAGCGAATGATAACCGTCGATCTGGAAGAGGACATGTGTCACCAGATCGTGGACTTCAGAGGATTCCACTCTGGGGTTTTTATGGAAAGAAGTTTTGGAAAGTTTCGAAGCACCGAAGGCTGAAGTGGTTAAGGGTCATTGATCCCACAAGGAGCACGTGGATCGTTGATTTGCGAAGGGACACGTGGAGGATGGAGATTCACTCCGTTAGATAGCCATTGAACAACCATTGGATCAAGAGAGGACAAGTGTCAGAAGATCCAACACTCCGAAAGATTTCACTTCGGAGATTTGTGGTTGTTGAGATTTGAGAACGCTGAAGGCAAAAATCCCATAAATGACGAGAGCCATCGATGCGAAGGAGGACACACAACACCAGATCTAGGACTCTAGAGGAAAGCAAAGGAAGGACAGTTCCAAAGACCCAAAGAAGATCTCGATCGTTGATCGAGGAGGGAGTGGAAGGACCGTCGATCTGATTGAGGAGGCCAAAGTCTCGAAGCAGGAGCACAACTGTTGATTGGGGAGACATGCATCAATAAATATTCCACTCTGAGAGATACGCAGTCAACAAAGGCGCAAATTTGAGAATCGAGATCCTCGAAGGTCGGATTCACGGGGGGAATCCTAGACGTAGGTTCAGGGAGACAGGTGGCAACATATCTTCCACTCTGGAATATTTACATACGGAGGAAGCAAAATTTTGAGAGTCAAAACTCTCGAAGGCCAGAAATATAGAATCAACAACAACCATTGATTTAGAGGGGAGTTACGTGGTGAAAAATCACGAAGGTCTAAGATCGTGTGTGAAGGGAGAAGAGGTCGCTAATTGGACAATTGGCCAAAGATAGGTAAAGATTTGATAACAACCGTTGATCGAGAAGTAGCGCTGAGAGGTTGAAGATCAATGGTGGAGAAGAATTTCGGGGCCAGGACAAGCTCAAAAGATAATATTTCTTGAGTGGGCTGCAATTTCAACCACTATTTCAATGAAGGGATACATGGCAGCTGGAGGTGAATTGGGGGGCGAAAAGTGGGTTGGTATAAACCACTGTTGGTCGTGCCCGCAATCGCACAGTTCCACAAGGTTATAGCCCAAGGACATATTGAAGGAAGGGGCTAGTGTAAAAGAGCTAGCACCTGAAAATTGAAGAGCGCTAGAGCGCGCAAACAGAGGGTGTGGGTATTCACAGGACCTGCACCTAAAGAGGAAAAAGGAACCTATGTAGATTTGTTTTGGGTTCGATTAGGAGCCCGAAGAGTCGATCCGACTTAGAAGAAGGAAAGATCCAGAGACCAGGAGGTCATGTAGCCCCAGGAGGGAAGGGGGTCTGCATATGTAATAGACCTGGTGTATATGATCGCATACCCTCAAACCTTCCTTAACTTTAACAGCAAGAGACTAGCATTTTCATCAAACTTTACTTTAGTCTCACATGACTAGTTTTGGATTAGTCAACAACCCTAACTTGAAATAATCATAACTATGTAACTATCATGAATAGTACACAATGTTATTCAATGTGTTTTATGCAATTCCTCCAAGTGTCACTACTTGGAACCTCTCAGGAAAGGAGTTATAGCAAAAATGGCATACCTTGTTGAATTCTGCTTATTCTAGAGAGCGAATTTGTAGAGCGTGCTCCACACATAATATTTGTTGTATGGATCTGAAAATTGTAAACAAAATACTATAGATTGTACTCTAAAGAACACATTTTGTCTTACTTAATTTGGATCCGTTATGAATAAGTTATGACGTTTTTACCCGAAACACCTGTTTTAGACTAGTTCCAGGACTAGCCATAGACCCTATTTTCCACAGAGTGTAACTCCAAAAATACAACGACCCACAAGCTGAAATTTGTACCACAGATATTTGGATATGTTTCCTCAATGACCTCCCAATTTCATGGTCTGAATCATTCTAGAAAAAAAGTTATTGCGAAAATGGTGAGCTGGCCTGTAAATAACATACCTTGGAAAGCATCATCAAAAGAATTTATCCTCCCTTGAATTTCAGCCTTCTTTACTTCACCTTCCCTTTGAAATTTGGCTTAGATATCCTTTGGTTACTTCAATCACTTGTATATATTCAATATGCTCAAGTGTGATTAAAATGAGAGAGCCTTGCCTCTCATTTATACTTTCAGGTAGCTTTCTCAAGGGGTTACCTTTTAACCATCTTAACCCACTTTCCTTATTTTAGGGTTAACCCACTTCTAATTTCTCCATTAACTTTATTATTTAAATAATTTATTTTGTATTTAATTTGAATTATAGTACACTCATCACTTCACTATATTATTTACCTTCTAAAATATCTTAAACCACATTGACTACTTTGACCTTTTGGGGCTTCTAGATGACTCATGAGGGTTCTGCAACTTCACATGGCCATAAATCTCTAACCGTGAGGAGTTCTATGATGTTCCACATGCCATTGGAAATAAAATGACATGTACTATCCATCTAGAATAGTCTTGCCTTCAAATATATAAAATCTCATACCATTATCCATCAAACAAACTTGGGTCCATTACCCAAACCTGGGTTCTGCAACTTCTCATGGCCATAATTCTCTAACCGTGAGGAGTTATGTGACGTTCCACATATCACCGGAAATAGAATGACATGTACTATCCATATAAAATATTCTTACCTTAAAATATATTAAAGCTCATACTAGTATACATGTAACAACCTTGGGTCCATTACCCAAACCTTTATGCTACCAGAATTCGCTACTGAACTTTCTCCAAGGGTTGACATCAATCACTAAGGGTTGACATCAATATATAATATCACTCTCCAATGTTTGACATCAATGACAACCAACAATCCATACCAACCATCCATTAACCTAAGCAAACTGTCTGATAAGTTTTTGCCCTTCAAATATTTCATTCGTTAAATAAAAATATCAACATACAAGGGCTCCCTTACTAGGAAAATGGGCCACTTAGTTAACAATAAAAACCACAAACAACTTCAAAAAATTATCGGGCACTTGTACGAACTATACAACCCTTAGAAGTTTCAAAATCAACCTCTTCAACCCTATGCTATGACATGCAGATCTGTACGACCTCTATGACCTGCTACAAACTATTGTACGATGCACTCGTGTTGCAGATCCATGCCCTGTTGTTGTATGGCTGCACTTGTGCCACATTGTACAACCTATTGTTGTATGGATCCAAGTTGTATGTATATGGGATGCACAAATCACTGCTATATGGATATGGGATGTACAACCTGTTGTTGGATAGTCTTATGTACAAATTCAATGTTACCTTCCTGCACTTGGTTGATTTTATCACTGCTGCAAGTTTTCTTCTTTTGTCTTCTCTGAACCTGAACACCAAATGAACATCATTTATTACCCTTGTTGTGTTCACATTGACTCACTATACTTTGTGACTCAACACTCTCATTGAGTTCTCCTTGCGTGAGAACAAGTCCTTCTTTTCTCTCTCTTGAGTGTATTTCCCCTTCCCCTAGCCTTGATTTTATAAGCTTGAGTTATTGACCAAATACATAAACCTAATATTCAAAGTGATTTATGGTTGAGATTGAATCTCACCTCACTTGAGATCATTTTCTAGGATTCATCTAATTCACTAATGCAATCAACCTTTGCAATTCATTAGATTAAACTAACTTTTCTTATAAAATCACTTTACTTTAATAACTCCTTTAATTAAAGTAAATTGCTAGGGTTTAAGGATTTGGATGACTTCCACACGACTAGACATGTAGACCTATGCGAAAGTACCTGTCAAATGCTACAAACATCAACATGATTGTCAATCTCTAACCATACTGGATAATGATCTAAGATTCTTGATGTGTCCACCCAAGACCTGTACTCGTCCACTTTCTGCAAGAGAGTTTCCATTAGCATAAAGTAGAGGCTCACCCAACCCCATAGTTTCCAACAACAAAATAATCTCTGGTCTCTCGAGATTAATTTATCTTTTGAGGGAAAATTATTTAGCCAATCCCCCTAGGTCCCTAACATTAGCTGACAAGATCTTCATGATGGAAGTTCTAATGGGGCATGTCCAGATCTAAGGACCCCAATTATTAGCCTGGCTAATTTATCTCATTACTTATTCCTAAACTCATTTTAAATGTGACTTCTAACCAATAGAGATACTACCAATTTCTCCTAAGGCATTTGAACCCAAACCCCTAACAAGGACATATTATTTAGGAATATTGTTTTTTGGTCTAAGTAGATAGTGACCCCTCCTTAAGACTGTAAATTTGAAGAGTAATAAGTTGACTCCCTTGTGTCCCGTGATCTCCATTGATCCATAGGATCATGGTCATATGTTAGATTAACCAAAGGATCCCCTACTAGTTCCTTAGGTTTAGGTTTTTGAATTAACTTTAGAGGTTTACCATGCGGTTTTTTTGTAGAGACAGGCTTCCTTGAACCACTCATTATCAAACCCCATAATCCATTGTCACTTGAAATATAAATAGAAGGAAAAATGACCACCTTACCCAATGAATCTGAACCATCAATAACATGGCTCTTGTCATCCCTTTTGGTGTGGGAAGGTACATATCGAGCATGGCCTACATATCCAATGTCATTAGGGTATTTATCTTTTCCCAAGGGAGGCCTCAAATCATCTATTAGAGAAATATAAACATCCCCAATTAGTATGTTAGGGCCGCACTTAGTTTTGTACTTCTCTTCCTGTAAATTAGAGGAACCTTGTACCACTTCTTATCCCATGCCTTTGACATTATCAATATTTAACTCCTTGACCAATCCTTCATCATGCTCATCTCTCATTGAGACCCCCTTCTTCCTCTAGACCCTTTTAGTGTAGGATTTGGAGCAGTTTTTCAGGAGACGTCCATACAAATGGCACCTCAATCATTGAAAATGTATGTTAACATAGTCCAAGAGATGAAAGTACCTCTTCTCTCTAAAAACTAATTCAATTGTCTCAAAAAGTATTCTACTTAAATTGAGATCAACTAAAATTCTTGCAATTGACCTGTATCCTTTAGAGAGGAGGCAATCATCCACGATAGTAGTTTTTCCAAGCTAGTGTCCAATCACACTTAAAGCCCGAAAAATTCAAAATTCCATGGGAATCCCTAATAGTTTTATCCACACCAGGGTGCCTGACATGGTCTCTTCCCTGGCACCAAAAAGAGGGTGCGGTGCCAGGATTTTATGGACATGTATGACCTGTCCATAAGCCAAACTTCTTTTAATACATAAGCCACATATTTTTCCTTGCGAAAGTTGAAACAAATCCAACCTCTTGCTAATAGGCGAATTGCTATTGTATAGCCCAAAATTGGATCCCCGTTCTCCTCTATCCATCTCATAAGGTAGTCCATCCCTATCCTCTCATTGACAAATTTCCCCACTAAAGTGCGTCCTGAAAGGTCAAGGATTTGGTTGACCACAATGTCTTCCCCAACTACTAAAGACATGTCCCCTCCCTGCCTTCTAATGACCTTACATCGTTTTCGCTTCCTATGAATGACACCGTCTTTTCACTTGCCTCCCTACGAGTGAATCAAGTCAACCTTTGAACCTATGAACCTAAAACCTTCCTCAAAACTGAAGTGACCTACATGTTCTTTCAACACTTCTTCAATGACACCTTCCATTAGCAACTCTACAGGTTTCAAGCATGAAGGAGGGTGTTCAATTTCCAAAACATTTATTTCCAAGTTGGCAGAATTAGTTGGGGATAGTACACCTAAATATGTGGCTTATTTCGAAGGGTCATTATAATGTTACAATTTATGGCATCTGAACTGCCAATGGTATCACTACTCATGACATTTAACTGTGGACTAAAAAAACCATTAGCTTCACATTTACTAAAGTATGGAGAAGTGGTTTCATCTCCCCCCATCGATTGATACCTAGTCTCCACAAGGGATGATACACTTGGCAGAGAGCAGAAGACTTGGTACTCAAATAGGAAATATTTTGAATAATCCAACAATTGCACCTCTTCTTCCATGGTCACCACCTTTAAAACTGCCACTCCTATACTTGTCCTAGTATCTTGTAAATATTTTGGCTGAAGCAATCCCCCACCGACTAGTAGAAGGAGATGATAGAGATAGAACTATGGATATAAGCTGACCTGTGGGGTATGAGCACCTCCTTTTCCTATAGACTTCAATAACCACAAATTAATGTTTTTCTTCAATTCTTTATCTTCCTCTTCTTCACAACCTATGTAGAATAATTTCATTGTATGTTTTTCTTCTTCTTCTCGAATCCTTCTTAGCTCATTGGCTTATTCCTATTCTTGCTTTTTCCTTAACTCTTCTTCTTCTTGCCAACCCTTTTCCTCTTTTCTATTTATTCTTTCTTCCTTTGTTCTTTTTCTTCTTTCTTTATTTGTTATGTAAGTAGTTTATGAGTTGCTTCTTCCTCATCCTTTTTTCTCTGTTCTTCCTACAACCTCCTTTCTTCTTCCTGATCTTTTCAAATAATTTCCTTCTCTAATTCTAGGGCTTGCTGCTCCTTCTTTGACTTAATCCTCTCTTCCTCTTATTTTTTCTTTTTGTCAACTTCCTTGCTAGAAGAGGCTTCTATATTGACCATTTTGATATGTTCCTCAAGAGGTAGGGAGGCAAAAACAATTATTTTCGAGTTAGCTTTCCTCTTTTCTACCTCTTTCTAGTCTTGGGAATCCTCAATGAACATCTCCTTTTGTCATTTCACATGAGAATATGGGCAACTTAAGGACACCTACTCAACATGACTAAGAACCAAACCCTTGGGTTCATGCTTCATGGATATCCTAGTCATGAATTTGTACTCCAAATGCACCTATCCCTCTTGCTTTGCATGTTTTTCATCCTTCACTACATAATATCCCACCTGGAAACCATAAGGGATGAGCAATATATTTTTTTCCTTCACTAAAGAGGCATTGAATCTCTGCATAATAGAGTGGTAGAAAATTTCTCCAACTACAACCTGTTATGTACATAAACTAGTAACATGTGAAGAGGAATGGTGGCACCATGAATCCTAACGTATGCGTGTTTCTCTTCTAGATACCAGTTTCCTATACATTCCGAGGTCTTTTTTTATTGCTTGGACAACCTAGGGAAATCTTTCCCAAAGATTAGAAAGTATATCTTGTCCATGAAGAAGTCACAAATTTCAGAGTAGAACTTCTTATACTTCTCTCCCACAACATGCTGAAATACACTTGTACTGGGAGCCGAGAGACCTGCCAACTGAGTGACAATCCTGGGAAAGTATTTTGGGCACACAAAACATCCAAGAGAAATGATACCATATGAAATGCAAGGGGAGTGTCAGGCTATGATGACCAAGCTTGAATGATCCTTAGGCTAAGTTTCTTCGAAATGATACCTCCCCAATTAAACTTTCTCCCCCAAATAACTACATGGTATACTAATGGAAACTATGATTTAGATAATTGGGAACAATATTTTTCCCCACTTGGGTTTATTTTCTGAAGAATAAGAACCTTGTCATTGAAAAGTTCAAATAATTTAGAGCCTTTGCTAAAAAACAATGTGGTCAACACATCAAGAGTCTGAGATTAGACAATGGTGGTGAGTATGTCAATCAACCATTTGAAGAATACCTAGTTCAATCTGATATTGACTGGAAATGATCAGTTCCTCATACACCTCAGCATAATGACATTGCAGAACACAAGAATCAGACACTATTTGAAATGGCTAGATGTCTTTTGCCGGCCAACGATTTTCTTACTCGCTTCTAGGATGAAGTTGTATATTATTCAAACTATCTGCTCAATCACATCTCAACTCAAGTTATTTCTTCGGTGACTCCAGTCGAATGATGGTGTGGAAAGAAGACCTTAGTCGACCACCTCCATATGTTTGGATGTGTTTCTTGGGCTCATATTTCCGATGATTACATAAATAAGTTAGATGCAAAGAGTCATGCTTGCATCGTGATGGGATACTATGAAGATTCTAAGGCCTATTAACTACTTGATCCTATCAAATGACAAATCGTTATCAAATGTGGTGTATGGTGGCATCAAGTTGTTGAATGCCTCCTTTGGACTGTTACAGGATGATCACTTTGATGTTGTTTTTGGCTTTGGTTCTTGTTGTAACCTAGGTTTGCATCCCCTGCCTCTCCTCTCTTTTCCATATGCCTTCATCAAATTTTACTCTTCTGGTTGGTTAAGTCTTTTTCCCATTACTAAGTATCTTGGTCCTTATTCATTTTTGAGTCGTTGCGCATGTCTGCCTCTGTTTCTCAAAGAATAAATATATGTTGGATTGGGTTCGAATTAATTGTCATCATATTTTCCCATTGATTAATCTCACCATAGGTCCACCAAGTATTTTTGCATATGTAGGAAACACCCGTGGATAAACACAGTCGCTCATAATGGTCATATTTGGGCCAGGGTTACCGAAATAAATAGGGGAAAGTTTCAATGGTGGAGATCTATCAAGAAAATCATATCAACGGTTGTCGTCCATTCAGGGATGCATAATTGTGCGGATTTTAACATCCAGAGTCATCAGAAGACCAGAAGCTCGAATTGTTGAAGTCATGAATTGAATCAGGACCATGCATCAACGGAGACACGTGGAAGCAGATCATCCACTTCAGGATTTTTCCTCTGGGAGATATTCACGCTTAACATTTGAAACTCCCGAAGCCCAGATCTCCGAAGAGAATTTGGACCGTTCTTCGGTCACGACATGTGACAACAGATCATTTGCTTCGGAGATTTTCCTCCAAGATATTTTCAGGTTTCACATTCGAAAGTCCCGAAGAGCCAAGGGCCCGAAGTCCCGAAGTCAATCTAGACCATCCATCAGACATGACACATGGAAACCAACATTTGAGACACGTGGCACACTCATAAGGCATGACACATGGCATTCATCTCAGGCCATTTGGTTGTGTCATTCACCCATTTCCTCGTGACACGTGTCACCATTCTTTCCAAGACACCTCAACAGCTGTGACATCATATGAAATTAGATCACCACGTCACTTCGACGATTTTCCTTTGGGAGATCTTCGCGCTTGACATTTCAAACTTCTGAAGCCCGGAATTCCGAAGTGAATCTAGACAGTTCATCCATCATGACACGTGGTGACAGATCATTCACTTCAGATAATTTCCTCTGGGATATGTTTCATGTTTCACATTTGAAACACCCGAATCCCCTAATTCTAATGTGAATCTAGACCATTGATCCCAAGTCAACGAGAACCGTCAATTCTCACAACAAGTAAATGTCACCCAGATCTCGGATCATAATCAGATTGACGACTATAGTTCATTGCAGGGATGCCAATTGCTCGGACATTAATTTTCCAGTGCGGTCCCGTAATTTAAACCATGGTTTTGTTGGAAGGGTACATGGTGGCTTCTGGTGAATTGCTGGCCCAAAGGTGGTCTGAATCCAAACCACCCTCGACAGTCCCTACAATCACGTGCTTGAATGACGTCAAATCATCGCGTCACCTCACACGACATATCTCCTCATCCCACTCACTACCGTCACTACACGTCACCAACCCCATACTCCCGATACCTCCCACTCACTAGTCACACCTCCTCTCACTTTGTGACATCTGTCTTCACATGTCCACTCATCCCATATTCCTATTTGATGCCCGTCTCCACTCATCCCATCTTCCTATTGGACGCCCACCTCCATGACTCCCTGTTCATGACTAGTCTTCACAGTGAAAGCGAGGGGAAGAGTTGAGTACAGTCAACTCAGGCCGCGCTTAGCTTGTGAAAGCTCAGACACAGACAGGGAGTCAGTCTCTGTCACATATCAACACAGGCTAGTTCCAGGCGCACTTTAGAAAGCTCTACTCACACAACCGATTATCTCCAGTAGCCTCCAACAACTCGTAGACATGCCATCGCTGGACAATAGAGCTCTACTCTATCACTCTGAGGCCTATTTTCGGCCATTCACTTCCTTCAACATGCATTAGTTCTATCTCAGAGACAGTAGTAGTTTTATCTTGATTAAGTTCATCATTTTCCTATATTAGATGCAAGAGTGGCCTTCTGTGTGAGATAAGAATCACTCTTGCTGATTAATTTCAACATCTTAGTACAGTTAATAATTTGATTTACAAACAATTAGCTTAATTCAGGTCTTAGTCCCCAAAGGATGAGGACCTCTGCAACTTTTCTTTAAATAGTTATTTTTTGGATATTGTAGATGTCGGATATTTTTGGGAAGGAATAGAAATACAACAGATTGGTTGGACTCATTTTATGCATGGATTGAAGCTCTCTACCCGGTGAGCATATTCTTGATGACAGTGTTTCGTTCAACTTCTTAGTTGTTTTTATTCTTATCTTGAATACAGTTTTTGATTTGCGCAACATGCTTTCATTTCCTTTCAGCTATTGTGTGACTTATTTTTACTAATACACAACCTATCAAACAACTAATTCTTTGGTGAAAATTCATCTTTGCAACCTATGGGAGTTATTGTGTTTTTATACATGTTTGATGTCTTGAAATATTATTTTGAGTATTGAACTTCTTACAACAGATTATTCATTGAGTAGTTTGTTGTTTCTCTCTATTTTCTATTATTTCACTGGTCTATATTTTGTGTTCCATCAGCCAAGGAGGGCCCTCATACATATCTTTCTGCCAACCCAACCTTGCCTTTGTCTTGATAGAATAACTCTCTGACCAAAATTAAAAGAAACAATCTTTCTAACTGATAGGTGGCCTAACTTTTCCCTTTAGCAGTCAGGTGCAGACTTTAGTACCAACATCTTCTGGCGCCATTGTGGGGGAATGGAGTAATGAAATATATTTCCCTGGGAGAACTACATTGATCAGCTCTGACCTTTGGTGGTGAACAAATATAAGACACAAACAGACTGCCATATTTCACCTGGAGGCTTCACTGAGTAAAATTTAAAGAAGAAATACTGGCACCCAGAAAGGGATTCAAAGGATCAAAATCTGAAAACAACAAAGCCAAGAAGGTTGATTATAACCCTGAGAATAATACATTAGGCCCTGAGCTAGAAAGGAAACTAAGAAAATCCACTGTAGCTTAGAGATACACTTCCCCCCTCAAGGGAAAATAAACACACCAAGAGAATACTTCAAACCATCATCACGAGTAGCTTGAATGTGCTAGCCCTAAGAATCATAATTCCAATGGGGCTCATACATCTCCCACTCCCGATTCCACTTCAACATCCAGTCCTACATCCACACCTATATCTTCCATACATTTTCAAATTCCTATTGTTCAAGCCATGGTCATTAATAGATGGATGTCAAAATTGCTGCCAGATATGAACCCTTAGTGCTACTTGTAGTTTTACATGCACTCGCAACCAGGGATTACATGAAATATCTGCCAAGGTATAATGGGGAAGGTGAAATAACTGCTGAAGAGCATCTGGTAGCCTTTTACAGTTTTATAGACAACTTTAACATTGATTATTCAGATGTGTGGATGAAGTTGTTTGTATAGAGTCTAGATGGGGAGGTCAGAAAATGGTTCATGAGCCTTCCTCCAGCCTCATTCCAGATATTGAGGCATTGGATGAAGATTTTATAAAGCAATGGGGAGATAGGAGAGATTATCTTTATTACATCACTGAATTTGCGGCTTTAAAGAGGAAGAATGGTGAATCTATTTTAGACTTCACCAAGAGATTCAATAAAATGTATGGTAGAATCCCAGATGAAATCAAACCAACTGAAGCCTCTGCCAAGATCACTTATGCTAATGCACTTGATGCAGAATTATCCCTCCTTATGAGAGAGAGAAGATCAACCACACTGTTGTCCATGCAGGAAGAAACCATTGAAGTTGAATCTATTATTTTGGCATCAGACAAATTAAAGACTAGATCTGATAAAGAGAAGAAAAAATAGAAAGAGGATGCCCCTACCTTCTCTAACCCAGATACATCGGATCCCCAAATTGAAGAAATGACTAAGACTTTGAAGGATCTGACTTCTAAGATAGCTAAGCTAACATGGGAATCCAAACAACCAAACAAAACTTTTCAAGGGGCTGGTAATAGAAGTCAGAACCAATTTAGAAGGCGTAATGATGATCCTCAAGTAATGCAGAGAGAAAGGAGAAATGCTGATGATCAAAGGGCAGTACCCATTTTCCAAAACAATCAGATCAAGGAGATAGATGCAGACAATGATGCTGTGGACGATACTGCTGTACTTTTCAATGAGACAGATTTTTATACTAGTCACTTAACACAACAGGAATATGAGGTAGCACAATTTTCAAACCAATTTGATGATCAGATAGGGGAAGAGGGAGTTATTCAAGGTCAACCCAAGAAGAAATACAATTTTAGGATGAGAAATGGAGCTTCCCAGGCCACCACCTCTGATCAAGGAAAACCAACAGAAGCCCCTCCCAAGCCAAATCCAAATAAAGGTATTCCATCTAAAATTTAGTCATCTCCACTATCAAAACCTCTTGTCCATGATACAAAGGAAGCTGATAAGCCACCAACCTTTTTCATCCTGGAACATGAGCTGGGAAAAATCAAGATTCCTGTCCCTTTGACATAATTGTTAAAAAATAAACCTTTCAAGAAACCCGTCATGAACGTTCTGCAACCCACTCCTTCTAGTGTACCTTCTAATGTCATTAGTATACAGGATGAAAACCCATCCATTACTGTGGTTCCACACATTGAGGATGGTTTTGATGCTTCTCCTCCTTTCTATATATCTCTGAATGTCCATGATAAGATCCTACACAACTATCTTATGGACTCAGGAGCCTCTCACAATGTCATGCCCAAAGTTGTTATGGAAGAACTAGGTCTGGAGATTACTAAGCCTTACCAAGATCTGTAATCCTTCGATTCTAAGAAAGTAAAATGCTTGGGATTGATAAAGGATATGGTGGTTTCTCTATCACAACTACCCATGAAGAGTGTAGTGATGGACATTGTGGTGGCCGACATCCCCCCAAAGTTTGGCATGATATTATCCATAACTTGGGCTAAGAAGGTTGGAGGATCATTGCAAATCGATCTCACATATGCCACCATTCCCGTGTTTGGAAGTGAGCACAGAAGGCTATACATAGAGGTAAGGTTAGCCTACATATTTAGTGATCATCATAACCCAAGCAATCACCCCATTTATGCTGTTGAGGATGAGATAGGTTCATCTATTTTTCAATTAAATGGTGATGAACCTGAAATATCAGTCAACCAACGCAGAGATCAACCAATGACTGGTGAACAAGACAAGGTGTGGAAGATTTATTTCGATGGCTCTTCATCAAAAGAAGGATCTAATGCATGTATTCTCCTCATTTCCCCTTTCGAAGAAGTAATAACTCTCTCTTATAAGCTGGAGTTTGAGACTACTAACAATATAGCTGAATATGAAGCTCTGGTATTGGGATTGAGGGTTTCCAAAGACTTGGCCATTTCTTGTTTAGCAGTTTTTGGTGATTCCGAGTTGGTCATCAATGAAGTAAGGAATATCTATAAAACTAAGCAACAAAGGCTCAAGAATTACAAAAGCGAGGTATGGGACTTGATCGATAATTTCTTTCTAGTATTTAACCTCTATTTCATTCACAGAGAATAGAATTAGAGAGTTGATTCTCTGGACTTAGCTGCCAGGATGTTCAAGCCTCCCATTGGCCGAAATATTAAATATCAGGTGGAAATCAAACATAGAACAACCATACCAGACAACATAAAGCACTGACAAGTATTTAGTGACGATTTGGAGTTGCATAGATTTCTTCACGCCATTGGTGAATTCTCCAATATCTCAATTGATCAAGAAAGTCAAGAAGATGAAAATGAGAAATTAGAAGATCACCAATCTTCTCATCTGCTAAAGACAGTGGTTGGTCATGATATTGTAGAACTAAAAACCAACCACATTCCAAAAGGGCTAGTGCCTTTGGAAAGATTGTTCGACATTAATGATGTTTACAAAGGAACTGCCATGAAGGATCAAGAAGAAGAGGTGACATAGTGAAATATTGGGACCACTGATAATTCCAAGTTCATCAAGCTGTCCAAAGCATTGGCTGCAGAACAAAAAGACAAGTATGTCAGTCTCATTAAAAAGATTGTTGATACTTTTGCATGGTCCTATGAAGTTTTGAAGACATTTGATACTGACATCATCCAGCACAAGATCCCCCTAAAAACTGGCTCCAAGCCATTCAGACAAAATATTAGACAATTTAATCCTATGTTAATGTCCATAATTGAGAAGGAGCTAAAAAGAATGTTGGATGCCAAGATTTTTGTACCATTGAGGTATTCAAATTGGGTGGCCAACTTAGTACCCACGAGGAAGACGAGTGGGGAGATACGCTTGTGTGTCAATTTCAGAAATCTAAACAAGTGTTCTTTGAAGGACAATTACCCCCTCCCCAAGATGGACCATATTTTACAAAGGGTGGTAGGTGTGCACAAAATTTACTTGTTGGATGGATACTCTAGTTATAACCAGATAGAAGTTTCTGAGGAAGATAAAGAAAAGACAACGTTCACCACCCCATGGGGAACATTAATGTATGACAAGATGTCCTTTGGGCTCATGAACGCAGGGGCCACTTTTCAGAGGGCCATGGACATCGCTTTCGTGGGGGAAAAATAAAAATTCATGGTCATATACCTAGATGACATTACCATTTTCTCCAAGTCTGATGAGGAACATTTGCAACATTTGGAGCAGGTTTTCAAGAAATGCAGGAGGTATGGGATGTCTCTCAATCCTAAGAAGCCTCACTTTGCCATGCTATAAGGGAAGCTCCTGGGCCACATCATATCAGCGAGAGGCATAAAAATAGATCCAAAGAGGGTTTTCTCCATTCAACAAATTGAGATTCCCAGGAATAAAAAGGCCGTCCAGTCTTTTATTGGTAAGATAAACTTCCTCCGACGCTTTGTGCCAAATTTTGATGAAATTCCGAAGCCTATTACTAACATGTTGAAGAAAATGTTGTGATAAAATGGCCCTCGGAGGAAAAATAATCTTTCCAAACAATCAAGCAAGCTTTAGTCGAAGCACCTGTACTGGCCAACCCTGACTATACCAAAGAGTTCTTCATCTTTTCCTTTGCTTCAACGAAAACAATTACTATTGTACTGTTGTAGAAAAACAAGGAAGGGCATGAGAAACCAATAGCCTTTTTTAGCAGAGCCCTTCGAGATGCTGAGCTCAAGTATGATATATTATAAAAACACCCTTATGCACTGGTCAAAGCACTCAAGGTCTTCCGGGTTTACGTGCTACAGTCTAGCATAAAAACCTTTGAAACTAGCAGCAGTGTCAAAGAGATTCTGGTCCAGCCAGACAACGAGGGGAAAAGAGGAAAATGGATTGTCAAGCTGTTGGAGTATGATTTGCACATAAAGCCTACCTAGCTGATCAAGGGACAAGGACTAGCCAAATTTCTATTAGAATCAAACTGCAAGCTGCTAGAGTTGCATCAAATCTTCACCCAATCAGATGCACCCATCATACAACCTGGACAAGACAACTTATAGGTATTTGAAAAATATTCCTCTTCAGCTTGGTATAAAAAAATCATCTATTTTCTACAACATTTTGAATGTCCACCAGAGGTGAAGAAGACAAAGGCTAGGTATCTCAAGTTGAAAGCCATCAAATTCTACATTTCAAACTAGAACTTGTATTGGAGAGATCCTGCTGGCATCCTGTTAAGATGCCTTGATGAAAATGAAGCTAAACAAGTCACAACAGAAATGCACAGAGGAGTGTGTGGAGGGCACCAACATTGGAAGGCCACAACGCTCAAGATCCTGAGGGCAGGATACTACTGGCCCACCCTTTTCTCTGATGTGTTTGCCACGATTAGAGCCTGCAACGAATGTCAGATTTTCGCAGGGAAACATAAGTTGCTATCACTGCCCCTGAAACCTATCCAAGCCAGTAGTCTGTTTCAACAATGGGGGTTAGATTTCATAGGCGAAATAAATCCACCCTTCAGTGGACAACACAAGTGGATCCTTACTACCACCTACTACTTCACCAAGTGGATTGAGGCTATGCCCACCAGAAATGCCACTGACAAGGTGATCATAAATTTCCTGGAAACTAATATTTTTTTCCAGATTTGGTTGCCCTAGTAAGCTTGTAACAGACAATGCCCAAGATTTCAAGTCCAAATCCATGATTGACTTCTGTGGTAGTCACAACATTTCCTTGACACATTCTACACCCTATTATCCTCAAGGAAATAGCCTGGCATAATCATCAAACAAGACTCTCATCAAGATCATCAGAAAGTTGTTGACTGAAAGCAAGAAGTCTTGGGATTCTAAACTCAAATATGCCTTATGGGATGACATGATCAACACTAAGAAATCGCTGTGAACCTAACCATTCCATCTTGTTTATGGCATAGACGATGTTTTTCCTACTTAGCTCGATATACCGATCCTGAAATTTTTGCAAGAGGATATTGAGGAGCCCAATGACATCCAATGGAGGATCTTCCAGACCATAGAATTTCAACAGAGAAGGGAGGCACTTGATCAGAGAACAGAGGCATACCAGAGCAATATCAAATCAACCTTTGATAAGAAAACCAAGAAGGAAAATTTTTAGGAAGGGGACCTAGTTTTGAGGTGGGATGACAGAAGGGACGACAAGTCCAAGCACAATAAATTCGACAACTTATGGTTTGGCCCTTTTAAGGTGATTGAAGTTCTAGACAATGACACGTTCATTCTGCACAATCTAGATGACACCAAGATCTTTGGAGGCCCAGTAAACGAGCGCTTCTTGAAACAATACTTTGTTTGAGGATGGGGGAAGGTCCCTCTTGTACCATAGACACTTTCCTTTATTGTTGCTTTTGATTAGTTAGTTGTGTGTGAATAAAGACTCCATAGCCCAACAAGGCACTGGGGTGTAGTTTCAGTTTTTATTTCAATAAAATACATGGTTGAGAGACAACATATACACAGGGTTGACAGACAAGAAATGAAGGTAAGTGATGAAAGGGAAGAGCAATTATCTAATCTCAAGACACCAATCTACAGTTCTTAGCACCTCATAAGGACGAGCTATCCCCAGTTGGAGCCAATGTTGTAACCTAGGTCTGCATCCCCTACCTCTCCTCTCTTTTCCATATGCCTTCATCAAATTTTCCTCTTCTGGTTGGTTAAGTCTTTTTCCCATTACTAAGTATCTTGGTCCTTATTCATTTTTGAGTCGTTGCACATGTCTGTCTCTATTTCTTGAAGGATAAATATATGTTGGATTGGATTCAAATTAATTGTCATCATATTTTCCCATTTATTAAGCTCACCAAAGGTCCACCAAGTCTTTTTTCATACGTAGGAAACACCCGTGGATAAATGAAACCGCATAGAATAGTCATATTTGGGCCAGGGTTGCTGAAATAAATAGGGGAAAGTTTCAACGGTGGAGATCTATCAAGAAAATCATATCAACGAAAACCGTCCATTCGAGGATGCAAAATTGTGTAGATTTTAACATCTAGAGTCATCAGAAGACCTGAAGCCCAAACTGCCGAAGTCCCAAATTGAATCAGGACCATATATCAATGGGGACACGTGGAGGTAGATCGTCCACTTTGGGAATTTCCCTCTAGGAGATCTTCACGCCTAACATTTGAAACTCCCAAAGCCCGGATCTTCGAAGACAATCTAGACCGTTCGTCAGTCATGACACGTGAAAACAAATCATTCACTTAAGAGATTTTCCTTTGAGAGATTTTCAGGTTTCACATTCAAAAGTCCCGAAGAGCCAAGGGCCCAAAGTCCTGAATTAAATCTAGACCATCCATCATACAGGACACATGGAAACCAACATTTGAGACACGTGGAAACCAATAGTTGAGATACGTGACACACTCATAAGGCAAGACACGTGGCATTCATCTCAGGCCATTTGGTTGTGTCATTTTCCCATTTCCTCGTGACATGTGTCACCGTTCTTTCCAAGACACCTCAGCAACCATGACATCATATGACATCAGACCGCCATGTCACTTCGGTGATTTTTCTCTGGGAGATCTTCGTGCTTGACATTTGAAACTCTGAAATCCCGGACTTCCGAAGTGAATCTGGACCATTCATCCATCATGACACGTGGTGATAGATCATTCACTTCGGATATTTTCCTCCGGGAGATGTCTCATGTTTCACATTCGAAACTCCCGAAGCCTAGGCTTCCGAAGTGAATCTAGACCATTGATCCCAGGTCAACGAGAACTGTTGATCCTTGCAACATGTAACTATCACCTAGATCTCGGATCGTAATCAGATCAACGACTATAGATCATTGCGGGGACGCCAATTGCCCGGATGTTAATTTTCCATAATTGTCCTACAATTTAAACCATGGTTTTGTTGGAAGGGTACATGGCAGCCTCTGGTGAATTTCTAGCCCAAAGGCGGTCTGAATCCAAACGACCCTTGACAACCCCCGTAATCACGTGCTTGAATGACGTTAGATCACCATGTCATCTCACACGTCATCTCTCCTCATCCCACTCACTACTTTCGCTACACGTCACCAACCCCATACTCCCGATACCTCCCACTCACTAGTCACACCTCCTCTCACTTTGTGACATCTGTCTTCACATTTCCACTCATCCCATATTCCTATTTGATGACTGTCTCCACTCACCCCATCTTCCTATTGGACGCCCACCTCCACGACTCCCTGTTCACGACCAATATTCACAGTGAAAGCGAGGGGAACAGTCGAGTACAGTCAACTCAGACTGCGCTTAGCTTGTGAAAGCTCAAACATAGACATGGAGTCAATCTCTGTCATAGATCAATGCAGGTTAGTTCCAGGCATACTTCGACAAGCTCTTTTCACACAACCGGTTATCTCCAGTAGCCTCCAACAGTTTGCGGACATGCCATCACTTGACAATAGAGCTCTGCTCTGTCACTTCGAGGCCTATTTTCGACCATTCGGTTCCTTCAACATGCATCAGTTCTTTCTCAGAGACAATTGTGGTTTTATCTTGATTAAGTCTAGCATTATCCTAGATTAGATGCAAGAGTGGTCTTCTGTGTGAGATAAGAACCACTCTTGATGATTAATTTCAACATCTTAGTACAATTAATAATTCGATACATACAATTAGCTTAATTTAGGTCTCAGTCCCCTAAGGACGAGGACCTCTGCAACTTTTCTTTAAATAGTTATTTTTTGGATATTGTAGATGTCAGATATTTTTGGGAAGGAAAAGAATTACAACAGACTGGTTGGACTCGTTTTAATCATGGATTAAAGTTCTCTACTTGGTGAACATATTCTTGATGACAATGTTTCATTCAAATTCTTATGTTTTTTTATTCTTATCTTGAATACAGTTTTTGGTTTGCGCAACGTGCTTTCATTTCCTTTTAGCTATTGTGTGACTTATTTTTACTAATACACAACTTGTCAAAGAACTAATGCTTTGGTGAAAATTCGTCTTTGCAACCTGTGGGAGTTACTGTGTTTTGATACATGTTTGATGTCTTGAAATATTATTTTGAGTATTGAACTTCTTACAACAGATTATTCATTGAGTAGTTTGTTGTTTCTCTCTGTTTTCTATTATTTCACTGGTCTATATTTTGTGTTCCATCAGCCAAGGAGGGCCCTCATCCATATCATTCTGCCAACCCAACCTTGCCTTTGTCTTGATAAAATAACTCTCTGACCAAAATTAAAAGAAACACTCTTTCTAACTGATAGGTGGCCTAACTTTTCCCTTTAGTAGTAAGGTCCAGACTTTAGGACCAACAGTTCTCATGTTCCATTTTTTAGTTATTCAACTGGATAGTCGAACTTTGTTCCTGTTTCAACTAGATTATCGACCTTCGAGTTGACTAGTCCATCAATATCTCTTTTGAGTGGTTGTCCATCTCTGTTGACTAAAATTGTTCTGACTTCTAATCAACCTTCTACAGTGAACAATAGTTCACCCCTTTCTTACCTACCCAAATGGGCTTCCAAGAGAATTGAAGCTGTTGGACTAGATATTGGTGATATCTTTTCAGGATGACAAACTCAAAGTCAAAAGAAACATGCCAACATTGCATTGATGAATCATGTACTTGAAAATTCTGATCTTGTTACCTACTCAGATGCTCAATTAGGTCAACCTAAATAGTAGTAAGCTACAAAGATAGAAGTAGATTATTTGTCGAAGAATCACACTTGGGAATTAGTTCCTAACCACAAGGAAAGAATGTTGTGAAGCATCGATGGGTTTACAGGAACAAATTTACCTCTGAAGGTATTGTTGAGCACCATAAATATCTCTTGGTTGTGAAGGGATTTTCTCAACAAGAAGGAATTAACTACACTGAGACCTTTTTCCATATTACGAAGATGGACTCTATTTGATTGATTCTTTCTCTTGTTGCTTAATTTGGATGGCAGATCCATCAGATGGATGTGCAGAGTGATTTTCTTCAGGGATATCTATCTGAAGAGATTTTCATGGAACAACCTCCCAGTTTTGTGATAGATTCTAACTTGGTGTGTTGACTCAAGAAGTCTCTCTATGTATCGAAATAAGCTCCCCAATCTTGGTATGATAAGATCGATAGTTTCTTTCTTCAACTTGGTTTCAAACGTTGTGAATGTGATCACAACTTGTATGTACTCCATACCAATGGAAACACTTTGATTTTTGTTGTATATGTTGATGATCTTGTCATCACTGTCAATAATATTGATCTCATTGTTAGATTGAAGAAGCAACTTGATGAATCCTTTGACATGACAAATATTGGTACTCTACATTATTTTTTGGGTCTTCAAGTATTACCACTGTGTGATGGTTTTTCTATTTCTCAATCTAAACATGTAATGTATTTTTGACACATTTTAAGATAGAAGACTGTAGGCCCTGTGCTACTGCTTTTCAATCTAGAGTAAATATGAACAAAACTTGTCAAACTCCCAAAGTTGATGCTACACTCTATCAACAAGTGGTCGTGAATATCGTTTATCTTTCTCATAGTCAACTTGATATTTTCTTTGTTGTTAGTGCGGTTTCTCTATTTATGCATGACCCAGAGAAAGAAATTGGAAAGAAGTCAAACCAATTGTCTGATATCTCAAGGGTACCACTCATTTTGGTAACAAGTATTGTCGAAGTTCATATTCGCTAGTCGTCTATGTATTTTTTTTATCATTGGACTATTGGTTTGGCTGTGCAAGAAATAGAAGGTTGTCTCCTTATCGACTCCAGAAGTAGAATATCATGGCATTGTTCGTGTAGGTACATAGGCATTCTGGATTCACCAACTTCTGGGTGAACTTGGATTTCCTATTCAGACCTTGACTGCAATCTAATGTGACAACCATAGTGCCATTCAAGTTTTTGAAAATCCTGTTTCCCATAGTAATATGAAGCGTGTTGCCATTCTCACTACTTTAGACAAATTATTCTTGAGAACATTTTCTCTCTTGTATATTGCAAAACAAATGTTCAGGTAGCTGATATCTTGACCAATAATTGATCTATAGATATATTTATCAATATTTGTATGATGCTTGGGATTTAGGAAGCTACAATTACTGGGGGTGTCCTGCTGAGATAATTTCATCTCCTGAATCTCCAAAGTCGTGTGTTAATGGGGGGGGGGTGCTGGAACACCAAGTTATGATGGTACATCACACTTCTCCTGGAATTAGTCGGTCGGGTGGTTGAATTACATTTGGAAACAACCGGTTGAGCGATTGACTAGATATCTACATCATTCGATCGAGTAGTTGACAAGCCTATCGATCAGATAGTCGACTAGTAGTTGAAGATAGTCGATTGTTGGATTGACCAATCGACTATAAGTTGGATTCATGGAAGATCGATAATACTTATTGATCCGAATTGACAACGTGTATTTGATGAAGTCAACTCTAACCACTAATGGTTATATGTGGACAAGATCCTACCAATTTCAAGGAAGTTGGTTAGATATTGAAGCTATAAATAATATATATATAATTCCTACAACCATTTCAATCCACCATCTCTTTTTTCCCTCAACTTGCACAACCCAAGGAAAGGGATTCCCTTCTCTACCATGTAGTCCCTTAGGATATCCCACTTCCCTCCAGACCTCCAATATAAGTTTACTAATAAATCTCTCTGCTAAGGACTCTAGGAATTTATAGCCACAACAAGAATTTCACAAAATCTTACTCACAGGCCTACAACCTAATTCTCCATAGAATTATAGCTTCAACAAGCTATCTTACATGCCCACTCTAGATGCCTTCAATCTCTAGCAATCATAACTTCCTTTGTCTCCTTTTCCCATGCTATAAAAACTATCTTCTTTTCCCATTTGAATTCCATTTTACCCATGGAAGTTGTCTCTCACATTCCCCAACATTTATTGTACTAAGCTCCATGATCTCAATAACCATGTGAGGTGACTTTTCACTACGACCCTCTTACATGTATTCATATATTGGGGCTTTTACATGCTCAAAAGGGAAAAATACAAGGTTCATACATTGTTTTTTTAGAAAGGTGACTTGGGATTAGTAGGCATGTATAATCCTTCCCCCCACTTTGGACCCCACACTCTTGTGGAGAATTATCCCCCATGACTCCGTCTATGTCCATCTGCAACCAATGATACAATTTATTTTATCATTTTTGATATACAATGTTTACATATTACATTGCTTGGCCCATGACCATACATCGTTTTTACAATATACATCACTAATTTGGGGATTAAAAACAAGGATGTTACAATAGGAAGGGAAATAATTAGCACAACATACCAATTATAGTGAAGGCAACATGGAGCAACAATATTCTTCACTAATGGAAGAAGTCTTCATCGCTCAAACCTTTTCCGGTAACTTTGGTTCATGCTTGGTTGCATGAAGCGATTTCTCTATTCCAATGCCATTATATCTAGTATAGAAAATTTTTTTATTTGATAAACAAAGGAAGTGTTGAAGAGCCTGAAAGACTTGTTCAAGAAGGTAAGGGAGAAGGCCCGATGGTAGGTCCCAATTAGACCCACTCTCATTTGGGGTAGTGTTTCCGACCAGAATATTGGCATGGTTGTGGATCTAAACTAATTCTCTAAAATTGAATACGAGAACATGCTGTTATCATATGAATTAAAACTCTAAGAACTAAACTAGACTCAAATGATTAATTATTGTCCTATGATGCATTCCTATTCTATTCTATCCTACCATGATAAGGAGCGAACTATAAAAAATAAGTGCAGTTAAACATTATATTACTTGCACAAAAATAATTTATAAAAGCAAGGAATATGAGAACCTAACAATATAACAAGTGAGACACACCTAATTGATTCACCAACTTATCATATTGTCACTGCTCTTGATATGGAAATAATGACAAATGTGGACATACAAAAAATAGTTCATTAAAGTAAAATCCACACATTCACAGAAATAAACATGCATGAACAAAATAGTCTCATTCATACACATTTGTACCAAAATCTTCAAAGTGTCTCTTGTTCAAATTTACATACAGTAATAGTGTTCTGATACAGTCCGAGTCCAAAATCCTCTTATCATTTACAATCATGCCTTTTATAACTATTCAGGGACTGTTAACATTCTTGAGATTCAATCATAAGAAAAAACAACTTGCAAAAACGACTCTTCACATTCCTTTCCTTATTAGGATTACAAAAGAAAAGATGAGACAAGTGGAGAAGTTATGAAAATCAGAATCATCATGGGTTCTTCTACATCTACATTTGGTCCCGATATTCCTTCTAGAGTGAATAATTATCCATGATCTTTTGTAACTTTTCTGACAACATCTCTTCGATTTCCAATTCATTGTCACAAACCATTATGGACACTTCTTGCTTTAGTTCTTGTGTTGTGCGTTTAATGAAATATCGGGCCATAGTGATGAGTTTGACAGGTCTCAACAGATACTCTTATAGAGATTTTTTATTTACCTTAGTTAAATGCTCAATGTTCATCATACTAGTTTCCCTATGCTTCTCCACCTCAACTATCCTGATTTTGGCAGGTGTTGCTTCATCAATGGGGGGCATTAGATGCATCCTGAATTATTCAAGGAGATCATTAGAGCTATTCCATAACCATTTACATGCTTTATATGTTGTCTTTTGGACGACTTGGACATCTTCAAATAGAGGCTTCCAAGTATCAAATAATACTTGGTCTTTTATCCTTTCTTTTCTAGAATAACATGGCAATGTAGATGGGGGATTTTAATTACTCCTTGCCAGCCGACGATCCCATCAAAGGAATCATTTACCTTTTGGTATTGATCCCCGATTTCATCTATTTGGTCTTCAAGTCTCAATTGGTCGTCTCAATCATCCTGCATATCATTTAGAAGGCACATACATTATTTTTGCTCAAGTCTAAGATTTTTATTAAGGTCAATAGCCTCTGCTTTGATTCTTTCCAAAGTGAGAGTCTTTTCCTTGTTTTCTTCTAGGATATCTTCAAGATTTTCCTTGGTTTGTTCCAATCCCTTGATTTGAAGGCTTTGTTGTTCAATAAACTGTTTGGTTTCATCTAGCTTAGTTTACAAACAAGATATCTCCTTTGCATGCTCTCTTCTGATATGTTTAATTTCTTCACAAAGTTTTACCTTTGTAGATTCCAAATATTTCAAATGGGTGTCCCATTCCAATTGTGGTTTTTGATTAAATTCAACATTCATTTCATCTTTCTGGGTTTTCAATACTCTATTGAGTTCCTCTGTCTTGAGATTATCAACAACCTTGGTGGCCCTTTCAAATTCTGAAGTTAGCTCATCCCTTATAGCTTGCACAGTCTTTACAATTTCTTCTTTATGCAATTTTTCCTTTTGCTCAATAACTTTTAGGAATTCTACAGAGATGTTATCTTTATGCGTTTTTAGCTGTGTCTCTAACTCAATGATTTTGGTTCGGGTTGCACTTAAGGTAGTGGTAACCTCAAGGATGGATTAATAATTCAAACTTGGAAATGCATGGAGAGAAAAAGTTGCTTGTATAGCATTTTCCTTTAGGTTAGGCCCAACTTTCCATTCAAAAACTCTTCCTGTACATGACTTGGACTTAGTAGACTCTCCCCTTTTCCTTTTGTTCGACATTTTCTCAATACTCTTAGTTATGTCATCATATTAATAATCTCCAACAACCCTGACATCACCTTCAAAAATAAAAATTTGTGAAGAAAATGTTGTATTACCTGGGATGGCATTAAGGGGGATGTATTCATTGGGTGAAATGTTCACCATGCCCATATTAGGAGTCAATGGGATTCCTGGGGTTTCTCTTAATTCATTTTTCTTCTACTACTCCAATTGCTCATCCGCCTTTCTTCTGGATTCTACCTCAGATTCTTCTCTTTCATCCTCTCTTCTCTCGACCTCAGCTTCTTCAACAAGTCTTTTCAGCCTTTGCCTTAGCTGTTTTTTTTTTTTAGTTTATTTTATCAATGCCTTGAATTCTTCAATTTTCCTTTTAGCTTCTACCTCGACTTGTCTCCTCTGATACTCCACATCAACTTTCAACCTCTTTTTCTCCAACTCCTTATCTTTCTTGATCTTCTCCTTTTCCTTGGTGATTAATTTATTCTGATCCTCTTACAACAATATTAGAAAATGGTTTTGATAAAAATTCTTGATTCTTCTTGTTCAACTTGGAGTTCTTGCTTGGCAACATCATCAGGCAATTTCTGTAATACCTCTTCATAAAAAAAAACTGTTTTGAACCTGTCTTCATAAAAATCTACTACATTAATATTATAACGATTAAGACTCATAGATCTAACATAACTCACTGCCAGCTCATGTGGGTCAGGTACTTTTGCACTTCCCAGGCATGAACATAAATCTTGCAGATCCTCTACTTATTTTTTAGCATGTTTTCCTTTTAATAGACTATAGTTTCCTATGTACACAGGAAATAAAGGCTAAATTGTTTTACTATTGCTCATGAGAAAGGAAGTAACCCCTGTTCTTATGGTCTAATAGGATATTTACCTCATTAAAAGGCAATATGGGACAAAGTATGGCAAAATATGAGGGGCTGTTGTAGTGCCATATACTCTGACATAGATATAATATTTTCCTAGATACCAATCAACTATCCCTTTCATCTCAGCTCTAGCTTCACTTGAAATTCTATACCTTGGGAACCCAAAAATGATAGTGTAAAGAGGAGAGAGAAAATGATCACAAATGTCATAGAAATACCTCTTGTAATTTATTTTCCAAAGCTCTGAGAAATACACATGGAAATGAGGCTGATCTAGATCCCAATTCCATCCAAGGTTGAGAAATGGAGTTGATGAACAAATGGTATCAATTAAATAAGGTGACATGTAGAAACAAGGTTTTTTCATACCTAGTACATTTTTCACATTGAGACATATGTTGAAAGTCAACATCTTTGCCCAATTGAAAAAATTTCCCATCTTCACAATGGTATGGGCCATGGATAGCCAATCTGTCTGAAAATGTGTGCACTTTTCTTCACCATATAATCGATTCATCATGGCTATCAACATTTTGTATGTTTCCTTGAACTCTTGTGTGGGGATAAGCTTCTGCCCTTGCTTGAAAATTTTGTCTTCATCTACGCACCTTTTTTCATTAACTTGGCTAGGCCTTTGTTATTTTTAACAAACCCATTTATGAATGGTTCATTAGGGGACAACATAAGTCCAGGAAGGTGATATGTTGTACTAATGTTTTCCGGTCGCAAAGATACTATCTATCACCCATATTTATTCAAAATTGTGGTTGTATTAGGGTTAAATTACTTAAAACACCAGTGGGCTGCTTCATGTAAGGGAATAATGCATGCCATGTAGCTACTAGATGAATTATGCTCTTCTAGATGTTCAGATACACTTCTAGGTCTTCATCTTAAGGAGGGAAATATCCAGTATCGAAGATCCTGTATATATCGTCATGTCTTAAGGAATGATCTTCTCCGATATGATAAGTCGTGTCCATCACTAAAACCTCTACCTAGCGGGCAGAAGATTCAGGCGTAGAAGTTGAAGCAGAAGGCGCCAAATTCCTGGATCTCCTGGTCGTTTGACTCACCATAACTTGTTCTTTAAATCTTGCAATTAACAGATTAATCATCAGTTATCTAAATAATGAAAAATAATTCAATAACGTAATTCAAAATAACAGGAAACCTCTGATTATAATGAAAACATGTGTTTCCAGGGCATTACAGAGATGATAAATCACAAAACAGATAGACTACTTTGCATATGATGAACATATATGATATCAAAGAGGGTTTAGGGGTCATAATATAGGCATTTGATTACCATAACACACAAATTGAATGATTTTCATACTATGAACAGTTCAAAACCAGAGCATCGTTGCTCCATTAATGTGATTAGAAAGCCCAAATTGCCCAAATCCATTTATTGGAGTGAAAAGGGGCGAACATTTGAAACTATGGTCTTTCAGAGCCATTGTTATCGGAGGAGGAACCCTAGTGGAGTAATTTGTGCTCTGATACAGAGGTATTGAAGAATATTACATTCCTGAGCACATATGGTTATATGAGTCTCCAGAGTCATTTCTTTCGGAGTAAAAAATCTTACCATTGTATTCACACTCTGATGCAAAAGCATCGAAGAATATTCCCTTCTTATATTGAATTTTGTGTCGAAATATTAGGAGCACGAAGTATTATGTATGAGTATTTCGAAGTTGATTATGTCGGAGTGAAATGATTGACCCTTTTATTCACACTTTGAAGCAAGAGAATCAAAGAATATTCCTTTTCTTATCTCGATTCCTATGTTGAAAGTACAGGTTTGAAAAAGGTTAGGGGCATGGAGTCAGAGCTTATCAATTGACGCTCAAAATATTGGGGAAGTTTCAAAGCTCTAATGAGAAGGGTATCAAAGAATATTTCCTTCCTTGGGAAAAGTGTTATCTCGCGAAAAAGAAAGAGAAACACACAGATGCAGTTTTTTTTGCACAGTGTGGATCAATTGATGCTGACCAAGTCATAAGGTTGTCATCATGTAAGTATAACGTTTCAACATCCATGTGTTTATCTCTTGACCAATGATCGATCAACATCTTGATTAACAACATGGTAAGTTGTAAATTTGAGCCGTCAGATTGTGTTCATCGGAGTTGGAAGTTGACCACGAGAAATATTACTCTGAAACGAGAAATAGTAAGAATGGGTTATGATATTAATCCAAATAAGACTCTGAATGTTGAGAAAGAACTAGTAAGTTTAGCAAGGAGAATGATAAGTTGACTTCGAAATGCAGACAACAATAAAAATAGATGACTATCAGACTGCATGAACAAAAGGAAAAATTTCCCTATGCAAACACCTTTCCAAGCGCGTAGTAATATCATATCTTGTAATTTTTTTATTATTATAGGGGGAATCCACTTAAAATATTTCGTGAGCGAGATATTTTAAATGGGATGTTGTGGGGGAGTCACAACAGGAAGAAAATGATAATGTACAAGCATAAAAGAAGGATAATTGGCATGGATTCCGAAGTGATACTCATGACTGAGACCATGGTGATGGATACGAGAAATTTGAGTTTGTCTTCCTTTGCTCTGCTAGTTTAGCTATTGCACAAGATAATTTTCATAAAGCTATGGATGTAGAGAAGAAACTGAAGTAATATGAAAGAAAAATCACCATGCTGGAAAACCAGGTGAACTACTACAAATCCAATAAGTATCATATTTCTTATTTTATTAACTATGATTTCAAGGTGCAAACAATATTGAATAATTTAAGAAATGAATTCTATGATAGGGAATAAAATGTGCAAGGCTAGGGTCAATATATAGGTGATGTCATGAACCATGTTCAAGCATGTGAACTTGCTTATTAGCAAGCTCAATTATAGTTTAATAAAGTGAAGGATTGGTAGCCCTCCCAAATCCTTATAGAAATTCCCATCTTCACCCTGTAATCCCTTGAAGAGATGGATTTCAGCCTAAGATACAAGAAATAGGTAGCTGACAATACTCTTGAAGGAATTATAGATGACGTAAACGATTCTAATTTATTGTGGTAGGTTATAAAGAATATGACAAATAATTCCATTTTCCCTCTTTTGGACCAAAATATAGTATATTTCCATAGGTACAGGTAACTAAGGACCTAGACGATTATATCAACAAAACTGGAAAATATCAACTCTCTATCTTAAATTAATAAAGAAACCATCCACAATTTTATTGTGGCCGATAATAAAGACATAACATCGATACAAAAAGTATTGCCTAAGATCTTGAAATTTGAAAAAAGAGTGAGGTAGAGTATTGCATCTTATAAATCCCCTTTTAAACAACATAATTTTCCCTAGGGATATGCATTGAATCAAAATTTTGAGGCATGTATTTCTTATGTAAGGAGATGGATAAAAGAAAGAGATGAAGCTTCATACAACCAAGTGCGGCAATATTCTAGAAGGGATTCAAGCAACTAGGGGGTCATCATAACCGAAAAGAAGGGTCAAATCTCTAGTTAGGATAAAGTGAAAATACAATATAGAAATCTAACAAGCAAGAAGGGGAGTCGAAGAGTCAACCAAATGTACCCAAATAATGGACCCCCCACCCCCCTTTATTTTGTACAAGTAAGAGAAATTCAATTGTACAATGGATTTTTTTTTTCAATTTTGTAAACTCTTTTAGAAAATTAATAAATGAGAAGTCATTTCTAGCCAAGCTATTTTGGAGAAAAACTTCAGTCCTAAAGCTTATGATGTGTATAAATTTTTCTACTAGTTTACTAGGTTTTGGAATGGTGTAAGAACTTGATTTTATGATGCATACTTTTCTCATGTATGAATAACTTGTCTTATTTTTGTTTATCTCACAAATTGTTTGTCAATATCCATAAACATAGTACTATAATTAGTTGTTCATTTTCAGACTTCTTTATTGTGTAACTGATTATTTAGATTTTTGATTTTATTTCCCTAGTAACCTTTGCTAAATATATAAAGTATTAATATATTTGGTGCTATGTCTATCTCCTTGGTTTTGTTATTTTGTCCCATGCATTATTTTGCATTTTGCATATAACAATAGTTTCATCTCATTTATTGCATCACAAAAAAACAAAATGATAGATTGGGTCGCAACCGATAAATACCTCAAACTAGTAAAAGGTTGCTAGGCCATAATCTAGATGGATTCCCCATTCCAAACAAAGTAAGTTCTAATTGGGACCTTTCATTGGGAGAATCCATACTACCTCTACAAGGCCATTCAACCTTGACAAAATTTTTTGTTGCTAGAAGGAGGGTTGCCATTGTCTATCGACAATATACATAGTAAACATAATTCAGGTTACAACCTTTTCGGTGGTAGTTCTAACCATGAACACATTTTTGAAGATACAATTGCTAATTTTAAGAATCCTAGTTTCACAGAACCTGAACCATTGTATGTTGTTCTTAATCAATAAGTTAATGAGTTTTGTCGACTTACCCAAGCATATGCTAACAAAAATGACAAGCTTCCCATTTCTCCCTTACTCCCTATATGAAAGAGAATTAATAAGAATGTTGTTCATACTAATACAAATACTATTGTTTAAACTATAGAAGAATTAATTTATCTCACACTTAATAAAATTCCACATCCTTTGAATGCAATTCCATCATTTCCTCTAGCTTCATCCTCTCATTCTTCAAGCCCTTAAAGTCTAGATTTTGACTAATATTTTACCAAGAAATCTTGTGAAATTATTAGACAACTTGTTGCTACCCAAATGGTAGAAAATAAAATTCAGTTGCATGTTTGGAGAGCCCGATATGATCTTAATTTAGTATCCCCCCTTCATGATCTTCCTAAACATCCAAAACATATTCTCCCAAAGTTTAACCAATGCAAATAAGGATCACTATAAGATCACCTTAAATTTTTTTATTTGGCCATTATATTGCTGAACGTGGAACATGAAAATGTGGTATGCAAACTTTTCCTTATGCTTTTAAAAATAAAGCTTCCACATGGTATTTCAATTCGTTGGTAGGATCCATTTCCAATTGGAGTGATTTTGAAAAAAACATTAATATGGAAAATTTGGTGAAGAATCTACCCCAGCTACAGTCTTGAAAGAACTAATAGAAATGAAGATGGATAAGAAAGAACAAAGATAAGACTTTAACCAACAATTCACCACCATTTTAAATAGATTCTCAGGATATTCTACCCCATCTAAAGAAGTAGTATTTGAATATTCTACTTCTTCTTTGGATGCATCTATTGCCATGTTTGTCAAGGAAACTAGTAAAAATAATTTCGATGAAAATTTTGAAGAATCCAAGAATGTGGAAAAAGAGGTGCTAAGTTTGGTAGGAAATCTAGTAAATGAGGAAACTAAAACTACTCCTAAGAAATTCTTTGCTCTATCCAAACCACCCTCTAAAACAAATACTGAGCATCAGGATAAATCCTCCACAAACATGGAGAGTGTTTCATGTTTGGTTTAAAAATTATTAAATGAGATTTTGGATTTGAAAAAGAACTTTGGAGAAAGAACTTCTAACCTAAGAAACTTTATACCTTTCTACAAGGAAGCTATCACTTCTCCAAATCCACCCAAACCTACAAATTTTAACTTGAACTTAGAGGACTTAGGAATGGACAATTAATACACTTATCATCATGCAAATGATTTTGAAAAAGCTTGTCCACAATGGCTGCATTCGATGACTTTAGAGGCAAATCAATTTATGCATCAACAAAAATAGATTGAGCTAGCTTTTCAAGAAGTTGAAAATGAGTAAGTTGTGGAAGAAGACGAGGAAATTAGGGAGAAAACAATGTTCTTATGGGACATGTCACTTGGTCTTCAATATGATGAGAAGAAAATGGTGGGTGAAATCCAAGTTACCCAAACAATACAAAGTGATTACAACCTAAGAAGTAAGGGACATGCTTTATTAGATCCTTCTACATCACAACCTACTATAAATTCTAAGAAAACTTTAGTTCCCACCTCACCTAAGAAAACAATAGTAACAATCATACCTTAGATAAGGATGGATTACAATATGATCAAGGATATGAAGAAAACAAAAGAAAATGTTTCAATTTTTTACATTTGCAATATTCCTTAACAAAGAGACCTTATTTTGTAAACTTTCAAGACATATCTCGATATATCTCATAATACAATGGAAAATTTTGAAGCAAAACACAATCTAGCTTTGGTAAAACTAGACTCCAAGACAAAACAAAAAGCTACTATAAATGATGCTATAATTGGTAATTAATCCTAGTCTCAAACCCCACCCTTTTTTATGACCTTTGAAATTCTCAACCACAATTTGCATAACTATTTGGTTGATTCAAGAGAATAATTAAATGTAATGCCTTTCTTGGTACACAACAAGATAAATGCTACTCCAACTAGGTGTGCAACTTGAGTTATTCAACTAGATAGGTTAGATATTAATGTTATTGGGTAGTTTAAATATGTTTTGATCAGGGTAGCTTGCAACCCAAATGCATATCAATTATAGACATTATTGTTGTTAATATTATTGAATCTTATGGTCTTTGCATAGTAGGGACTTATCTAAGAAGTTTCAAGGATTTTTTTCCACCGATTTGTCTCATCTATGGTTACTATGTAATGGCCAACAAAACAAAATACGTGTGTTGATTGAGCGGTTCATATGAAGCATATAGTCATAGGATTGGAAGGATCTAATGAATTTATCAATTTACACCTTCAATTTTGGGCAATTATTTTATTGAAAGTAAAATAGGAAATTACATAGTAGATGAATTTGTAACACCCCCTCGGTTACAACAAATAAGTAGGTAAGTAAATATGATTTTTTTTAAACATTAGTTAGAACAATCGACATGAACCAATAATATATATCAGTAATTAAACATTCTATTCTCACCTACATCATTACACAACAATAATCAAATACAACATCATGATACTAATAGATCTATTATATCACATCACGATAACATGGATGTCTATCGACCCAAACTACCCTACAAGGTTAGGACATCCAAGACACATAATCAACGCTCAAGTCCAAGATTCATCCGATTGATTTTGACCATTTAAGGTCTCATGATTGACGACTATTCCGAGGAAGAAGGAGGTATCTAATGCCTTAATCAATTCTAGATTTACAAATCAAGAATAAGATTCATCATTAAATAATTAAAAATATAAATCACATGATCAAGGTCGAACAACAATATATCACGATCTACTTAACATAATGTACCGAGTCTAAACATCAACCAGTGACATAAGAAAAGAATCAAGTAAACTCCTTGCACCACTTAATTTAGACATGCACAATTTGAACTTAAACATCATGAGAGATGCCGGTGATGAAATTTCAAAGTTTATTCAATTAAACATTTCCTAACATCATTAGGATTAAGATCACTAAAAGTCATAATAAAACAATCGAATGTTCAATATTGATTACTATACTAATCTCGTTAATGTGAAATGATTGATACAATTAATTCACTAAATACATCATTTAATATATCAAGGTTAAATATATATATATATATATATGTGTGTGTGTGTGTGTGTGTGTGTGTGTGTGTGTGTGTGTGTTTGTTTTCAATCCTAAGGACCAAAGTGGGAAGGTCTAAGACCCTCCTATGTCTTGCCAATTTGAAAATCTTCAACATATATTTTAATATCACACTTGTTGGATTACTGAGAGGGGGGGTGAATCAGTAATAAAGTAATTTAATCATTTTTAACCATATAATCCAAGTGTTATATCAATGTAGCATTATCATCCAATAACTGAAGAGTAAATAAGCAATGAAAAATGAACAATCATACACATACATAGTACACCTGTGTTTTACGTGGAAACCCAAATCGGGAGAAAACCACATAATGCTTTTTCTTATATGTCTTGAAGAATTACATTCATTGGAAGCACCAACTTCCTTTGTTTTCTAGCTGCAACTGGAAGGAGGCTCCAACCCCCTAGTTTCTCAGGCTACAACCTGAGGGAAGCTCTAACTCCCCAATTATTTGGCTGCAACTAGAAGGAGGCTAAAACCCCCTATGTTCTCCGACTACAACCAGAAAGTGGCTACAACCACCTATCCTTGCCCTGTCCTGCCACCCTGAAGTAGAAGTAGAATGATGGAACCATTGTCACGCTATCACTGTTATATATACCGCTGTAAACTTGTACCAATAAATCTGAACCATGCATCAACCATGCATCAACCTGTACCTCAACCTGTACCATAAGCAAGTGCATCAACCTTGCACCAACTTGTACCAAGCAACTTGTAATCAACCTGTACCACACATGTACCTTAACCAAAAGCCCTCATCAATTTCATCATCCAAATATGATTTGTAAATATATAATAGACCTAGTGTATATGATCACATGCCTGCAAACCTTCTTTAACTTTGACAACAAGAGACTAACATCTTCATCAAACTTCTCACATGACTAGTTTTTGGATTAGTCAACAACCCTAACTTGAAATGATGATAACTTTGTACCTGTAATGAATAAAGATTTGAAACTGATATAAAATGTTCTTCAATATGTTTATTGAAATTCCTCCAGGTGTCACTACTTGGAACCTCTCAGAAAAGGAGTTAAAGAAAAAATGACATATCTTGCTGAAATCTGGCTTATTCTAGAGAGCGACCTTGTAGAGAATGCATCGCACAAAATATTTGTTGAATTGATATGAAACTGTTAAAAATAATACTAAATACAGTACTCTAACCAACACATTTGGTTTCACTGAATTTGGATTTGTTATGAAGAAGTTATGATGTTTTTACCCGAAACACCTGTTTTTGACTAGTTTCAGGACTAACCACAAACCCTAGTTTCCACGGAGTCTAACTCCAAAAATACAATGACCCACAAGATGAATTTTTTACCACAGATACTTGGATATGTTTCCTCAATGGAATAGAAATTTCAATCTCTGAATCATTATATAAAAAAAGTTATGGCGAAAATGGTGAGATGACCTGAAAAAAACATACCTTAGAAAACACCATCAAAAGAATTTATCCTTCCTTGTATTTCGGCCTTATTTTATTCACCTTCCCTCAAAAATTCAGCTTATATATCCTTGGTTACCTCATACACCTATAGATATTCAATATTCTCAAGTTTTATTCAAATGAGAGAGCCTTGCCTCTTATTTATACTCTCTAAGTAGCTTCCTTAAAAACATCTTCTAGGTCACTTGGCCCCACTTTCCTTATTTTAGGGTTAACCCACTTCTAATTTCTCCATTAAATTTATTCTTGAAACAATTTATTTTGTATTAAATTTGAATTATAATACACTCATTACTTCACTTTATTATTTACCTTTTAAATTCTCTTAAACCACTTTGACTACTTTGACCTTTTGGGGCTTCTAGATGACATATGAGGGTCCTCCAACTTCGTAAGGCCATAACTCTCAAAGTGTGAGGAGTTATGTGACGTTCCACATACCACCAGAAATGGAATGACATGTACTATCCATATAGAATAGTATTATCTAAAAATATATCATAACTCATGCCATTATCCATCAAACAAACTTGGGTCCATTACCCAAACCAGTGGTCTCCAACTTCTCATGGCCATAACTCTCTAACTGTGAGGAGTTATGTGATGTTCCACATACCACCGGAAATGGAATGACAAACACTATCTATCTAGGATATTTTACTTGAAAAATTCATTGCCCTTCATCTCATTATTCCACAATTAATCATGGGTTCTCTTACTCCATAAAGCATCTTCCCGTGAGGGCTTTCACCATAAGGGGACCACTTTGGAGTTCATCCATATTTACTTCTTATCAACCATGACAAGAAAATAATGAGTCATCTTTACATCAAACAATCTTGGGTCCATTACCCTAACCTTTGTGCTGTGGGGATTTCTTCAAGGTTTGACATCAATTACAACCAACCTTAATCAACAATCTTTCCCTTTGGCATTGATGACAACACTCTGATGCAATACTAAAATCATATCACTCATGATCCCCCTGGAACCATACCTCTGTCCTATGTATCTGATAAATCTGCTCCCCTTGGAACCATGCCTCCATCCGCTGCATCTGATAAATCTCTCCCCCTTTGTCATCAATGGCAAAGGTATCTTTCCATCCGGGGCTGCTCCCCCTGA
>ML779220.1:606145-637428 GCA_009831015.1 Picea engelmannii
TTTTATAATCCCTACAATCTACAACCTTATGTCCAAAGTTAGTACAATAAAAACAATGACCATAAAATAAATTTTCATACCTGGGAGTGAATGATCTTCTTTGTGGCATAGTCCTTCTGAATTTTTTCTTTGACTGATCGTGATCATGATTGAAGCTTCTTTGTGGCTTGAACATGGATGGTATTCTTGAAGATGTATCTTCAATAGTTTTCTTAGATTCTGGTTGACCATGATTCCTTCCTTTGAGCACTTTTGCATAACTCTTTCTATTTTCTTCATTCTTCTTTTCTAGCAACGTAGAGTGCTTCTCTTCATTTTCTACAACTAATGTGGATGTTTCTGTCTCTTCAACTTTCTTGTTGAGCTTGATGATTTTGACTCTTAGTGTGACAACTTCTTCTTCAAGATTCTCAACCTCTTCTTCTTTCTTCATTATCTGAGACTTCATGACCTCTTCTGTTCTCTTTTCTTCTTCAAGTTGGATTTTCAATGCAATTATTTCTTCTTCCAGTCTTCTCTCTTCTTGACCAAACTCTTCCTCAAGTTGGTTTTAAGTCATTGATTCTTTCCTTGAGATGATCCATCAATATCTTTCTCTCTTTTATGTGTCTTCCTTTTGTGCTGCTATGTTGGATTCTAAACATTTCTTTTGATATTCTAGAGTTTCTTCAATTCTTCTGGCCTCTTCTAGTTGAGCTCTTAAATTCTTGATGACCTGCTGATCCTTTTCAAGATGTTGAACACTTTTCTTTTGCTTCATCAATTATTTCTTGGATGACTTGTTTTCTTCTCTTTCTTTCCTTAGATATTTAATTGCACTGATCAATTTTTCTTTGTAATCAACTTCTGCTTCATCATACTCTTCCTCTTCTGAATCTATCTGTCATGATGAGCATATTTCTTCTTGTTCTGTATCTGCATATTCTTTGGCATTTTCTGAATTTGCGATGGGTGAAGAATATATGTCATGTAACTTATCCCAAAGTTCTTTGGCTGATGAAAATTTACCAACCTTTTCTCTTACTAGTTTAGGTAATCCTTCCTAGATGAAATCCATTGCTATTTTGTTATTCTTCTTCAATTCCTTCTTGGTTACAGTCTTTACCCTTTTTGAACTATCATATCTTGTAACAATTGATAGAAAAATATAATGTCCCTGTGCTTGTAAAAATACTTCCGTGCTTTTGCTCCACATCTCATACTTAAAACCATTCTGACCATTAAACATTGGTACTCCATTATCAGAATAATCCATGATCTCCTTCCAGTGGTTAAACTATTTCCTGAAGGAACCTTGCTCTGATACCAATTGTTGGATTACTGAGAGGGGGGTGAATCAATAATAAAGAAATTTAATCATTTTTAACCATATAATCCAAGTGTTATATCAATGTATCATTATCATCCAATAACTGTAGAGTAAATAAGCAATGACCAAATGAACAATCATACACATACACAGTACACCAGTGTTTTACGTGGAAACCCAAATTGGGAGAAAACCACAAAATGCTTTTTCTTATATGTCTTGAAGAATTACATTCATTGGAAGCACCAACTTCCTTTGTTTTCCAGCTGCAACTAGAAGGAGGCTCCAACCCCCTAGTTTCTCAAGCTCCAACCTGAGGGAAGATCCAACTCCCCAATTCTCTGGATACAACCAGATGGAGGCTACAACCCCCTATGTTCTCCGGCTACAATCGGAAGGTGGCTACAACCACCTGTCCGTGCCCCGTCTTGTCACCCTGAAGTAGAAGTAGAATGATGGAACCACTGTCACACTATCACTGTGAGATATACCACTGTAAACCTGTACCAATAAATCTGAACCATGCATCAACCATGAATCAACCTGTACCTCAACCTATACCATAAACAAGTGCATCAACCATGCAACAATCTGTAATCAACCTGTACCATACATGTACCTTAAAAAAAATCCCTCATCAATTTCATCATCCAAATATGATTTGTAACTCTGTAATAGACCTGGTGTATATGATCCTTAACTTTGACAACAAGAGACTAGCATCTTCATCAAACTTCTCACATGACTAGTTTTTGGATTAGTCAACAACCCTAACTTGAAATGATGATAACTTTGTTCCTGTAATGAATAAAGCTCTGAAACTGATACACAATGTTATTCAGTGTGTTTTATGTAATTCCTCCAGGTTTCACTACTTGGAACCTCTCAGAAAATGAGTTATAGCAAAAATGACACACCTTGCTGAAATCTGGCTTATTCTAGAGAGCGACCTTGTAGAGCATGCCCCGCACAATATATTTGTTGCATCGATATGAAACTATTACAAAACATACTACATACTGTACTCTAACCAACACATTTGGTTTCACTGAATTTGGATCTGTTATGAAGAAGTTATGACTCTTTTACCCAAAACACCTATTTTTGACTAGTTTCAGGACTAGCCACAAACCCTGGTTTCCACAGAGTGTAACTCCAAAAATACAACGACCCACAAGCTGAATTTTTTAACACAGATACTTGGATATGTTTCTTCAATGGCATAGAAATTTCAAGGTTTGAATCATTATAGAAAAAAATTTATGGCGAAAATGGTGAGATGACTTGAAAAAAACATACCTTAGAAAGCACCATCAAAAGAATTTATCCTTCCTTGCATTTCGGCCTTGTTTTCTTCAAATTCCCTAAGAAATTTGGCTTAGATATCGTTGGTTACCTCATACACCTATAGATATTCAATATGCTCAAGTGTTATTCAAATAAGAGAGCCTTGCCTCTTATTTATACTCTCCAAGTAGCTTCCTTAAAAACATCTTCTAGGTCACTTGGCCCCACTTTCCTTATTTTAGGGTTAACCCACTTCTAATTTATCCATTAAATTTATTCTTGAAATAATTTATTTTGTATTCACTTTGAATTGTAATACACTCATTACTTCACTTTATTATTTACCTTTTAAAATCTCTTAAATCACTTTGACTACTTTGACCTTTTGGGGCTTCTAGATGACATATGAGGGTCCTCCAACTTCGTAAGGCCATAACTCTGAAAGCATGAGGAGCTATGTGACGTTCCACATGCCACCAGAAATGGAATGACATGTACTATCCATATAGAATAGTATTATCTGAAAAATATATCATAACTCATACCATTATCCATTAAACAAACTTGGGTCCATTACCCAAACCTGGGGTCTCCAACTTCTCATGGCCATAACTCTCTAACCGTGAGGATTTATGTGACATTCCACATACCACCAGAAATGGACTGACAAGCACTATCCATCTAGGATAATTTACCTGAAAAATTCATTGTCCTTCATCTCATTATTCCACAATTAAGCATGGGTTCTCTTACTCCGCAAAGCGTCTTCCCATAAGGGCTTTCACTATAAGGGGACCACTTTGGAGTTCATCCATATTTACTTCTTATCAACCATGACAAGACAATAATGAGTCATCTTTACATCAAACAATCTTGGGTCCATTACCCAAACCTTTGTGCTGCAAGACTTTCTTCAAGGTTTGACATCAATGACAACCAACCTTAATCAACAACACTAGTAAAAGAATAATCTAATTAGTCCCAATATATTTAAATGTTTCCTCAATATCAGATTAATTTAATAAGTTCCAATATTTTTGATGTCTCTTAATTACAAGACTAATATAATTAGTCCCAATATATTTAATGCCTCTTCAATAGAAGATTAATTTGATTAGTCCCAATATTTCAATGTCTCTTCAAGGTTCTATTATTACTATTCAAGTGAAACTTTTAAGGTTCTCCCAAATGACTGCTCTGGGTTGCATTCACCCATGATCAAATAAATGGAAGTTGAAATTTTTGAAAACCTTAGGGAGAATAATTTGAACAAATGCTACCATTTAATATCGATGTGCATGACCAGGCATTGATATTAAATTATCCACTTCTAAGGAAGAACAAGTTAAATTGAGGAATGCACCTGGATTTTTGTTATTCAAACTAAATTAAAATTTTGTTCAAAAGTCGTTTATCATTCCACCATAGGATTTGAACTCAGGTCTTCTTGGCACAATGATTTCAACCAAGCACCAAATACCCGGACTACATTTAATCTTAGCACTTTAGGGAGGGAAAAATTCACGTCGAATTTGAACTTGAATCTAGTAATTATCTACTCCTTTAATAGAGTTGAGTTGTGAACGTCCCAAACAACATTGTTTTAAACTAGAAGGATAACATAGTCGAGTTTGTGGATGATCCCTTCAGATCTACAAACGAACTTCCCAACATGTGGCGAAATGAAAGCATGGTAAGTCAGAAATTAAGGTGAGGATTAAATAAGGAGGCGGTTAGGTCCCCTCGGTGGAAAGGAAAATACTAAAACTTGGGTGAAATATCAACGACAATTCATGTGAGATAACTATAGTAAACAGAGTGAAATGGGACTTCGCCAAATCCTTAATACAAGGAGTGGTAAGATATGATTGTTATCATTGCAACACTAACTGCTTAGTAAATAAAGTAGGATCCTTATATTAATAACTGCTTATGCTTATGTCTACATATTATCCACCTGTTCTGCCACAAAAGGTAAACTAGAACATGTGGATTTCAACAACAACTTATCCTTTCACCATCATAAAAATTGAAATTATAAAATCATTAAAATTGAAATTATACTTGCTGCCCATTAAACATAAATTATCCTTTCACCATCATAAAAATTCAAATTATAAGCTATTGACTATTTATTAATGAATACATAATATATTTCACCATCATAAACAATATAAGTTTCACCATCACGAACAATATAAGAGAAATCAAAGATGAAACAATAAAGAATATATTCCGCCATCATAAACAATATAAGAGAAATCAAATATGAGACAATAAATTGATATTTTGAGTTCCAAAAATATCAAATATAAAAAATTATATATATATATATATATATATATATAATGAAAGTTTGAATAGTTACACCGCCAAATACGTAGGTTCTACATCCATTTTAGGATGATAACAAAAACTAAGACATTTAACTCCAAAATTCTGGACTCTAAATCATCGCTTTAAGATAGATCACTTCATACTTGCAAAATAAAACATTCATCGAATTCAAAATTTAAAAATTTACAATAAAATATATGTACAAATTTAAAATAAAATGTACACATGTACCATTTTAGATAAATAAAACAAGTTGTGATTAAATCAAAATTGACATACATACCAAAAGAGTTAAGTCTCATCCTCCAACATACTCCTTTCCACCAAAAATAATGTAAACATCTGTAACAATAAAAAAAAGTAAACATTTGTAACAATAAAAAAATAAAAAATAACACATATTAGCATATATACTTTAACTAAATATTAAATAAACAATAAGAAATAATAACATACCCAACTAGAGTTCCAAAGATTTAAGATTATCCCTCTTGTTATCACATAAGGTTGTAAAGGGCCGTATGTGTGTGTCGATATACCCGAATATGTAGTCTTGCCTGTCTCTATCCTTTTCGAAGACCAAATCTTAAGTTTTTCCCCCCTTCGGCTTGTAAATCGTTCTCTGTTTTCCCTTGTTCATTTGTGAGCCCTGGTTTTCCTTAAATATCTTACCCAAGTGAAATATTGTCCCCAAGCCCTTCTGTTTTTCTCCAAGGATGAACACTCATCTCCTTTTTCAATCACTGGTCTCCCTGTTTTCCCAGCCCATAACCAATCGCCCAAATACTTGTTCACGCAGGCCACAACCATGGACACAAAGGGCGAAATTCAAAGCAACCCATTTCAGGCTTAAAAGCAACAGGTAGTTGTAATCCTTCAACGACGAAGATTCCAGGAACAATCCATATCAGCAGCCCACAGGTGTCCGAAAGTCCAAAGTTGCACAAAGTATAGCGCCAAAGAAAAATTTCTGAAGTCCCCGAAGCCCCGAACTAAGCATGATCCATTGATCTTGAAGGGAGAACATGGCGTCCGATCCAAGTGTTCAGGGAAATAAGCTTCGAGAGTTTTGAAGTGGTAAGTGTGTAAAATTTTTGAAGGGCTGAAGCCCGAAGTCCCGAAGTGAATTCAGACCATCCGTCAGTAGGGACACACGGTAGCCAATCTCTCACTTCGAGAGTTTTCCTCCAAGAAACTCTTCATGTTTCACATTCAAAAGCACATGAAAGAGGGTGAGGTTTGAGATTTGATTTTCCCAGAGCTCGAAGACCAGAAGTAGCTCTTGATCGTTGATTAAGAAGGGAGCATAAGGGCCGTCGATCTGGTTGAAGAGCTCAAAGTCCCGAAGAAGGAGCAGAGCCATTGATTGAACAAGACACACGCCAATAGATTAACAGCTCTAGGTAAATCATAGAAGGTAAGCGAGATTTGAGTTTTGATTTTCTTGGAGCCCGGAAACCCGAAGTGGATCTCGACTGTCCAAATACATGAGACACACATCATCATATCCATGACTCTGGGTAAAATCCCTTGGAAGCGCAGGTTTGCGTTTTGTTTTTCCCGAAGCCCGTAGCTGTGGGTGGATCACAACTGTTGATCTCAGAAGGGCCACACGTCATCAAACCCAGGGCTCTGGATAAAAATAGCCGAAGGTAGAGGAGGTTTGAGATTTGATTTTCTCGGAGTCTGGAGACCCAAAGAAAATCTCGACCGTTGATGAAGAGGAGGTAGATCTGATCCGTTGATGTGATATTGTTTAACGTCAAAAGTAACACCCTCCCCTCCAAAGGCACAATTTGGCAGATCCTAAAGTTGACAGGCAGTTAAGCTTGGAAGTAGCGCTAAATCTAGTAGGTGTGCCCAGATCTCAGATCGGGACCAGATCTGCGACCACAATTAATTGCGGGGACATAACATGCTCAGGCGATAATTTTCATGAGTGGTCCCACAATTGAAACCATGGTAAGGAAAAAATAATATGTGGCGAAAGTTGGTGAATTGCGGGCTCAAAAGTGGTGTAATTACAAACTGCTTTTGACAACCCCACAATCACATGCTCATATAGTGTTCTATCCAAGAGAAGCACGTGGCTGCCCCCCGAGGTTTAAGTCTCATTGAGTCCCCGAGGAAAAACAATTAATGGAAGGCAGGTCGGGTGGTTGAAACCTCGACTCACTCAGTAATTAGAAGTATGGAGGAGCTGACTGTGGAAAACAGAGTTGTCAGCCCAAGGTACCCCTCTGCACGAATTTTTTTGCAGGCCCATGCCGATCAAAGATCGCATCTGATAGTGGGATGCATTCTCAGTCTAATAGAAGAAAGCACAGACGTAAGGTTTTGAATGTAGTAGCCAAGTCACACCCCTGGTAGTGGTGGACTGGTCTGAGTATAAATAGGTAGTTTTGATATTTTGTTAAGGTCATCAACTGGTTGAGTAGAGCTCCCTATTTTGTAATTTTTGATGCCAGAACTATTCTCTGGTTATGTATCAGATTTGAGACTTTCAGATTAATAGAAGTCAACCTATTTTCATCTCTTTGTAAAAACTGTGCTAAAACACTCGAGCATGGAGGATCCAATCAAGGGTTGTTATGTTGTTGTAATGTAGGTTTGATTGCAGTGGTATCGTAACCAGTTTTAGTTAGCTTCCTTGTGATCTTTTCCCCTCTTACACTGAATGGATCGGGCATGGAGGATCTAGTCGAGTTGTTGTAGCTGCATGGTGGTGTAGGTTTGATCATTGTGCTATTGTGACCGTGTCGTTTGGACATATTTCAGTGTCTGAAGCTTGGGCTTAAGAGTGATATTGAGTTTGATTTTTTCTTCTCCAAGCTGCTTGAAGGCTTAATGCCCATAACAGTCTTGTCCACCTTTCTTACTAAGTCTTCCCTCTGCTCACACTTAAATTCAATTCAATGACTAAAGTTAGTTGTGGCCCTCACTTCCTTGTGCATTACTTGTCCAGTTCTGTGTTGAAATCATTCCTGTATTAAGTTTTCCCCATTTGACCTCCACTCACATAAATCAAACCTCCACCAAACATTCTGATTGTTATTGGGCTTATCCTCCTGTAATCTGAGGGTGACTTTTAGTGCTAAAATTCATGGTGCCATTGTCAGGTAAGGAATTGAAGGCATTTCCCTGGGATAGAATGACAAAGAGCTTCTGATTCTGAAGGTGCATCAGATATCATAACCATTGAAGATTGCAACTTGCACCTGGAAAATACACTGCTTCAGTTGTGGCTGCGAAAGGCAGACACATGAGGTCTAATCTACAACTGCCTCTAGAAACACCTGAAGTTGACCCAGAGAAGATTATCTAGAAAGGAAAGATTTCTCGAAGAAGGCTTTTAGCTGCTTTCTCAGATTGAAAAATTCCCCGGGAGAACGATAACGATCAAATCTAGTCTTTGATGGTGAATAAAGGCCAGACGCTTTCAAACAACATATCATTCACCTGGCGACTCCATGATTAAAGAATCTACTGGCGACTCCACTGGTTTGAGATGGACAAAATCTTGGCTCGAAGGTTTGCTCCTTTTAATTTCTTTGTTGTTCCTAGTTTTCCAAATGTTGTTCCTACGGTGGATCAGTGGGTTGATTTTCCCCCCATATTTAGAGAACACAGAGATGACCACCCTGCCGAGCATCTCCATGAGTTTCATGAGCTCATGCATCAGTGGGAGATACATCATGAGGATGCATTAATGAATATGTTCATGTTCTCATTAGATGAGGATGCTCGTGAGTGGTATCGATCCTTGCCCCCTGCTAGCATCTCCTCCCTGAGAGAGTTTCATGCAACGTTCAATACTCAATGTCAAAAGTTTTATTCCTATGAGTTAATTCATCATAATTGTTGTGAGGAATATATAGATGGAGTTAAGGACATAGTTCATTCTTGCGAAAGTCGTGAGAATGAAGGATATACCTCGTAGGAGTTGATGGAGCTGGTAAACTATTTTTTTGCAAGAATAGAGGGATTGGAGGCAGATTTCGCTTGCTTCTCTTATGAAGAAAATGCAGAGGATATTCCAGTCCTTGAAACATATGTTCTTGGCAAGCCTGCTTATGATGAATAAGTGACGTTGGATACTGACCAAGAAAAACAACTTTTGACGGATATCCCAACAGAGACGACGAAGAGCAAAGATCTTCCATGGTTCCTGTTTTAGTGATTGTGAAACTGATCCTGGGGAGAGCCATGAAGGAGAAAAGGAGGAGCCACATCTCTTGACTATATTGGCTCATAATTTTTCCCCTTTCAATTTCTCAGCCATATTTGGTTATCCACATCCAATGTCGGCTATAAACGAATGGGATGATTATGTTCCGAGATTCAGAGGAAGCAAGCATGACCATCCCGGTGAGCACTTATTAAAAATTCATGTATGCATGCTTGAACATGACTTATTTCAAGAGGATGTATGGATCAAGATGTTCAATTTTTCTTTATAAGAAGATGCTCTTGGATGATGTCTTTCTCTCCCTACTGCTAGTATCCATTCTTTGAAGAATTTTCATAATTCTTTTAATTCGTATTACGGGAAGATTTACTTGGCTCATCTTATTTTTGATGACTGTTGTAAGAGGTTTTCACTCCACATTCTGCAGACGATAGAGTGTTCCTCATGTGATGAGTTTGGTGAAGATCTGATTGAGAGAGAAAGCAAGGATGAAAGTGAGTATTTTACAAATACAAATGAAAAATTTCCTCTCTCTATTTCCCAAGAAGAAGTCCTTCCAGATATGATTGATGATAGTGCTGATAATGGCATGACTATGGATGCATTATTTTCCGCCCCTAATACACCTGTCGTCTCATATTTAAAAGAAGAAATGGTTGAAGAAAATAATCAAGATATTTCTCTTTTCTCTTTGTAAGATAAAAGAGTTCTACGCTCACCTACCCCTGAAGAGTATTCATAAGTAGAAAACATAGGCTGCCAATCTAATTATGAAAGTGAAAGCTCCTACCAAGAGAAGAATGATAGAGAGAAAGAGCCATACATGGATACACATGAAGAGACTTCTTGCTCTCAGCTAGCAGATGTTTTCAGAGAAGACAAAGGAAAAATGGAGGAATTAGAATTGTAGTTCATCTCCTGTCTTAAACCTGTAAATGAGGAAATATCACCTCAGATCAACCGACCGACATCAGTCCTCTACCCACCCATACACTCTGAGAACCTTGAACAATGGGTGAGAAACAATGAGGTACATGAGGTAATTTCTTACCAGTCGAGCTTTCCTGATTATAAATTTTGTGACCCTGTGGGGTTGTATATGGAGTTGTGTTTTCCAAAAACATTGGAGACTACAAAATTATTCATATTATCATCATTTGGAGGTATTTCCAGTTTTCCCATACATTTTTTATTTGTGTTGTCATACTTCCCTTACCTTTTATGGATTATTTGCAGAAAAGAGAAGAATTTTATTACCGAGTAGTCTGGGTGGCTATGGTGGAAGCTTGCTTTCACCTAGCACTTTGTAAAAATTAGTTAGTCTAGGAGTGTACATAAATAAGTTCCTTCTAGAGCCCATGTGTTTAGTTTCATTTTTTAGTAGAGTAGTGTACATATTTCCCTATTTTCTTCGGCGAACGTTTTGGGCTAGACTCCATAGCCCAACAACTAAGGCACTGAAACTGCACATTCTTGGCAACTCGCAGGGAGCATGCCATCCCCTGTGGAGCCAAATGTTATCACATAATGTTTTCAAGGTCCGTAGGTGTGTGTCAATATACCTGAATCTATAGTATTTCCCTGTCTCTATCCTTTTTAAAGACCAAATCTTAATTTTTTCCCTCCTTCGGCTTGTAAATCGTTCTCTGTTTGCCCTTGTTTGTTTGTGCACCCTGGTTTTCCTTAAATATCTTACCTGAGTGAAATCTTGGCCCCAAGCCCCTTTGTTTTTATCCAAGTATGAACACTCGCCTCCTTTGTCAATCACTGGTCTCCCTGTTTTCCCAGCCCACAATGAGTCACCCAAATCCTTGTTCATGCAGGTCGCAGCCATGGACACAAAGGGAGACATTCAAAGCAACCCATTTCGGGCTTAAAAGCAGCAGACATTTATAATCCTTCAATGATGAAGATTCCAGGAATAGTCCATATTAGCAGCCCACAGGCGTCCGAAAGTCCAAAGTTGTGCAAATTATAGCGCCAAGGAAAAAGTTTCGAAGTCCCCAAAGCCTTGAAGTAAGCATGAGTCGTTGATCTTGAAGGGAGCATGTGGCGTCTGATCCAAGTGTTTGGGGAAATAAGCTTCGAGAGTTTTGAAGTGGGAAGTGTGTAAAACTTCTGAAGGGCCGAAGCCTGTAGTCCCGAAGTGAATCTGGAACATCCGTCAGCAGGGACACGAGGCTACCAATTTCTCACTTCTGGAGTTTTCCTTCGAGAAACTCTTCATGTTTCACATTAAAAAACGAATGGAAGAGGATGAGGTTTGAGATTTGATTTTCCCGGAGCCCAAAGACCCAAAGTAGCTCTCGATCATTGATCGAGAAGGGAGCAGAAGGGTCATCGATCTGGTAGAAGAGGTCAAAGTCCTAAAGCAGGAGAAGAGACATTGATTGAAGTGGACACACGTCAATAGATCAACAACTCCAAGTAAAGCACATAAGGTAAACAGGATTTGAGTTTTGATTTTCCTAGAGCCCAGAGACCCGAAGTGGATCTTGACCATCCAAATACATGAGACACGCGTCATCAGATCCATGGCTTCGGGTAAAATCCCAGGTTTGAGTTTTGTTTTTCCTGAAGCCTGGAGCCACGGATGGATCGCAATTGTTGATCTCAGAAGGGCCATTCATCATCAGACCCATGGCTCCGGATAAAATCAGTCGAATGCAGAGGAGGTTTGAGATTTGATTTTCCCGGAGTTCAGAGACTCGAAGAAAATCTCAACCATTGATTTGGAAGAGGTAGATCTGATCCATTGATGTGATATTGTTCAACGTCAAAAGTAGCGCCCTCCCCTCCCAAGGCACAGTTTGACAGATCCTAAAGTTGGTGGGTGGTTAAGCTTGGTAGTAGAACTAAATCTAGCAGGTGTGCCCAAATCTCAGATCGGGACCAAATCTGCGGCCATAGTTCATTACGTGGATACAACATTCTCGAGCGATAATTTTCGTGAGCGGTCCCACAATTGAAACCATGTTAAGGCAAAAGTAATACATGGTGGAAGATGGTGAATTGCGGGCTAAAAAATAGTGTAATTCCAAACCTCTTTTGACGGCCCCACAATCACGTCCTCATATAGCATTCTATCCAAGAGCAACACTTGGCCGCCCTTTGAGGTTTAAGTCTTGTTGAGTCCTCAAGGAAAATTAGTTAATGGAAGGCAGGTCGGGTGGTTGAAACCTTGATTCACTCAGTAATTAGAAGTATGGAGGAGCCGACCGTGGAAAAAAGAGCTATCAGCTCGAGGTACCCCTGTGTATGAATTTTTCTGCAAGTCCATGCCGATCTGAGCTCGTGTCTGACAGAGGGATGCACACTTAGTTTGATATAAGAAAGCGTAGATGAAAGGCTTTGAATGTAGTAGCCAGGTCACACGCCTGGTAGCGGTGGACTAGTCTGAGTATAAATAGGTAGTTTTGATATTTTGTTAAGGTCATCAAATGGTTGAGTAGAGCTCCCTATTTTTTTAATGTTTTGATGCCATAACTGTTCTCTGGTTATGTATCAGATTTGAGACTTTCAGATTAATAGAAGTCAACGTCTTTTCATCTCTTTGTAAAAACTGTGTTAAAACACTCAGGCATGGAGGATCCAGTCGAGGGTTATTATGTTGTTGTAATGTAGGTTTGATTGCTACGGTATCGTGACCAGTTTTAGTCAGTTTCCTTGTGATCTTTTTCCCTCTTACATTGAATGGCTCAGGCATGGAGGATCCAATCGAGTTGTTGTAGCTGCATGGTGGTGTAGGTTTGATCATTATGTTGTTGTGATTGTGTTATTTGGACATATTTCAGTGTCTAGATTTTGAGCTTAAGAGTAATCTTGAGTCTGATTTTTTCTTCTCTAAGCTGCTTGAAGGCTTGATTCCCATATTAGTCTTGTCCACTTTTCTTACTAAGTCTTCCCTCTGCTCACACTTAAACTCAATTCACTGACTGAAGTTAGTTGTGGCCCTCACTTCCCTGTGCATTACTTTTCTAGTTCTGTGTTGAAATCATTCCTGTATTGAGTTTTCCCCATTTGACCTCCACTCACATAAATCAAACATCCACCAAACACTTTGATGGGTACTGGGCTTATCCTCCTGCAATCTGAGGGTGAATTTCAATGCTAACACCTCTCTTTTTATTACACGTTTTGGACACTTTTTTTAAACCAAAATTCCATCTCAAAGTTCCAAAACTTCCAAAATAGTTAGTCTCCACATTAAGCATACATGATTTAAACAATGTAAAATCTTATCTAAAATCTTAAAAAATTTTAAAGAGAAAAATTGTATTCTTGGTAACCAATTTTTGTGTTCAGAGTTAGATAATACTCTGAAAATAAATATAGTTATGTATGCATAAAGTCTACAAATCTCCATATTAAGTCATTCTTCCAAAAAAATACTTATCTCCTTGTGGATAAAGTCCCAAATCCTTCAGGTGAAATTCTCATGCTAGGTGATCTTATTTTCTCAGCAATAAAATACTTATATCCTCAGCAGTAAAATACTTCTCTCCTCTTCTGTAGTGGAATAGATGTTCTCATATAATCAAATTCCCTCAAATGCCCTTTCAAATTAAAGGACTCATAAATATCCATATTAGGCCATTCTTCCAAGAAATTACTTATATCTATGAAAGTTCACAAATCTCCATTTTAAAAACCATTCTTCTAGAAAATACTGATCTCCTCTTTCTGTAGTGGAATAGATGTTCTCATATAATCTTTCATGTACATGAAGAAAACACAAATCTACACATATATTAATTCATTCTTCAAAATCCATTTAAATCTTTCATCTTTGGGATGTATTCATATTACATATAATCAAATGCTCTTTGAAATATCTCTTCTTCATAATCTAAACATAAGTGAGATCATGCACGTACATAGCTTATTTGTAAATCTACTTGAATGTTGGTTTTTGTGGTTAGTAACCAATTTAGTTAAGAGTTTGACAATACCATGGAAATAAGGAATTCACTTCATTGTATGCAGAAAACAAAAATGTCCATACTATGCCATTCTTGGAAAAGAAGGCAAGGAATGCAATCAAAGAAAATTTAGAAACTTCCCATTTTTTGATGTGGGATAGAGTTTGTTATCAGATAATCAAATGTTCAAGTTCAAAATTAGATCCTCATCATGATCTAAACATAAATAAGCTTGAATGTGTCATTTAAGACAACGATAAGCTTATATAGGGGTTCTATATATTTCAAAATAATTGATCAAAGCGTTGAAAAGTTATATAGACACTAGTTTAGTAACCCTATGAATAGGAAAGGCTAAACTAAAAATTTGAGAATTTTTTTTTGAAAAAAGTTAAAAATATAAGCTTATTTAACAAAAATAAGCTTGAACATTTTTATATAAAAGCCCAACATAAAAACAAATTAAAACTCACTAATGTGCAATGAACATACATTTATGAATCTCATGAGTATACACATCCTTCATAGGTATGGATTATTCCTCCTCAATCCCAATCTCCCGCACTCTCTTATCCACATTTTGTTCAAGTACACTCTCAGGTACTCTCTTCTCCACATTGCCCTATATAACACATTTCAAATTTGAAAATTTGAAAATTAAATTTAAATGATTTTAACACATTAAATTGTGGTTTTAAATTTTGAAACATGTAATGCCTATGATGTGCCGACCTATGATTCAATAAGTTAAATATTGTTTAAGACATTATTCTTTTAAATTAATAATTTAAATGACAATTTTCAATTTTAATATATAACTAAATTTGTTTTCAACATGCAATGATACCTGTGAAATCTCACCTTCTTCAAACTCTCCCAATGAGAATTGGGACAAGCCTTCCCAAGTAGTAGCAGATGGAATAGGGATCTGTGAACAACAAAACTAAGAACTAAATATAGGATTCAACGTGTTCACATTTATACAAAATTTTAAATGTCATGTTGTTGATCTTATTCAAAAGATTGGAGATTGGACAACTAAAGTGCTCATCTATGGATATTAGAAAACACATATCTGATTCAACCTATCCAAATTTAAACGTGTAGAATCAAGTCCCCTATTTACTGGAGATTCATTTAACATATCTACAAACTGCAATTAATGACAATAACAACTCAATTATTCCTATAGATACAATGATATGTATCTAGATCTAGAACTAGAAGTAAACTATCTTCATATGCGCTAAAAATTTACTAACTAGAACACATACCAATACGATGTTCGATTCATCATTCTGAATGACCTCGTTCCAACCATTACGACAAAATTTTGCATACTCCTTAAGATATTCTACTGACATGGTATCTAACTCCTCATCTGTTTTATAAACAAAAATGGCTTGAGAATTGACTTTCGCTCACTGACGGTTCAAACCAATATCAACACCATAAAAAAATCGATTTCAAATTTTCCCCAATTGCATTCCTAGCCTCTTTGCCAACCTCTGATGAAGCTCACAATTCTGAATGTGAAGCAAATGCCCTTGTTGGGAGAGATACTAAAGGTCGTGGAGGCCTTTGCAATGTCACATTTCGATATGACCATTTTTTTATCATATGTCTGTCCTTTACCAACCCCATAATAATCATACGATAGAATAGTATAATCAGGGTGCATGTCCATGAAAAACTCTGCATAAAAGTCTCTAGCAAAATAATGTGGAACCTCATCATTCCACGGAAATTTCCCATATGCTGCCAAAAATATGTTATACAAATGTCCTACTATGTTGGGGTGCTTAAAATATTGCACCTTCAACATCTTTTCGCTTTGGACCATATCTGAAATTGAACATAGAAATTGTGTTTTCTTTTGAAACTTTATTTTTTACTATGTCCCATTTATTAGGGCCCATCACCTCTGACTTTCACCTCCTCATCAAATCGACAAAATTGTTAGTGGTTGGCCCCATCTTTTGATATGCATCCATAAAGTTTTGCAATGAATGAAAAACAATATCGAAGCTTTGTTTACTCTCTCGAGGGAGATCTAAGATCCTCAAATCATTTTCCAACCTGTTTTTAACATTTGGGCATCGCTCAAGGGTCATTGTTTCAATAATCCCTTCCCATGGAAGCTCATCACCAACATTCGAAGGATAGATGGACATAAGCGTGTAATCCTCTGTTTCTTGATAACACCTCCTAAATCCACCTTCACACTCTTCACAGACATTAGAATCTTCGTGAAACCCACTCTCTCTTTCATTGTCTTCCCTCACATTAAACTCATTGTCTGAACACACATTTGAAAGTAATTACAACATTTAACTTGACATAATTTAACATAAGAAAAAAAAAAACCATATATATATATATATATATATATATATATACACAAAAATACAAAATCAAAGAAAATTGCCAAAAACAAGGCTGCATCCATAACACTCGTTTGAGAACATTCTGGAGATGATCTATTGACAGACTTGTTGGATAATCTTCTCCTATGACTAGATTTTCGTTGGTCACTTGGAGTCTCAGTTGAAGAACAGGTTCCTCTTCTTCCTTCTTGGGATAGCCTAGAGCGTCTGCGATGAATGTTTGGAGACTCATGTCTTGACATAACGCCTCAATATCTATCCTTTGAAAATTCATGAATATGAAAGTTCATAAGTTATAGAAACAATAAATGGAAAAACTGAATTTATATCACAAACATTTAAACATTTATAACAACTTCAAAGCATCGTAGACATATATTGAAAAAACTAGAACAACTATATTTTTTACAATCATTGACAAAAAAAATCATTGACAAACCATTTACTTAAAACTAAAACAAGAAACAATATTACATGATATGTTGTTACTATCCTCTTAGATATATGCTTAGAAAAAATTTCAAGATCTCATTGATCAAACCCTTGGGGCATATCTCATCATGACACATGGAACAAATTTCCAAGAAGAACTTTTAGGGTAAAATATCAATAGACTAACCAACAACATACACAGGTGGCACCGACAATAGAAGAGAAACGAAACATACTCAAGGTGGCATTAGCAAGGAGATAAAGAGGACGAAACCAACAAAAAAATGAGGAGGGTGACACCAACAAGTAGAACTAGAATCCCCAAACAATAACCAAGAAGAGATCTCCAACAAGATGGAAAAGACCAAGAAGAGGGGTCATAGCCACACAATTAAATAATTAAATAATTTAAACAAATAATAGTTTATAACATAAAATATTTATTGTTAAATCATAAAAATCAACAAGAAAAGAAACAAGTCAAGAAAAGGGATCTAAAGTCAAGGCAACTAACTTTCTTTAGGAAAAAGAAAAGAACAAAACCCAAAACCCAAAACCCACACAACAATTAAGGGGGGCATAACTCAAGAAAGAGTGGTTTCAATACAAAGTTGACAATCAAATTCTTCTAAAGTCAAGGAGGATATCTTTCTTTAGGTAAATCACAAAACCAAAAACCCACACAATAATTAAAGGGGGCATAAGTCAAGCAAGGGTGATTTCAAGACAAAGTCAACAATCAAGTTCTTCTTGAATGGAAAAATGTCCACATGATTCTCATGATATTTACTTATAAGCTTTTATCATCCCAACATAAAAGGAAGATCAATAATGTGATAATGCTCTTCTTAACTACTCCTAGGTATCATGGACCATCCTGGGAGAGAAAAATATCACACATTATCTCAAATTGGTACTTAACCAAAATCAAAATAAGCCAAAAAACCAAAGGAAGATCAATAATGTGATCATGCTCTTCTATGAATGTTATTTATTTTATACATATGTTGTTCTTTAATCCGAATGTTTAGTATGGTTATGCCTGTCATTTAATGAGTGATATAGATTCCATTTAATTAGCAATATGATTGTCCTTATTGTTTTAAATTTTCTCTGTTTTTGTACTCATTCTTATGTGGTGCTATGACAACTATTCATTTCATAGAAAAAACACAATTTGGTAAACCATAAACCCTAAGTTGACTTAGTTGGCATTAATTGCACGCAACTATATTTATATGAAGGATCCATAAACTGGTGTTACAGGGGAGGGAGAGAAATTTCCTAAACACATACTAAGCTATAACTATTTTGTATAGCCATATTCAACCCTGTCCATGTACAAGGACATGCTATAATTTAGGCATGTCTCTGTACATGAACATGACCATATTCAACCCTGTCCATGTACAGGGACATGCTCGAATTCGGGCCGGTCCCTATACATGGACATGACCATATTTAGCCCTATCCATGTACAAGGACATGCCCGAATTCGAGCATGTCCCTTTACATGGATAGGGCCAAATATGGCCCAATCCATGTATAGGGAGATGTTCGAATTCAAGCCTGTCCCTGCACATGGACAGGTCCAAATTTGGCCATGTCATCCCATCCGATAAAGATATTAAACCTCTACTTGTCTGTGTCCAATATGGTCTAGGTGTTTTTGTGTCTTTGTTTTTTACTCTATTGTGTCTACATCCTATTGTGTTCATAAATTATTGATTTATAGGAGGCTCGGGCCTGTCCCTGTACATGGACAGGGCCAAAAATTGCCCTATCCATGTACAGGGACATGCCCAAATATGATTTTGTCCCTGTACATGGGCAGGGCTGAATTTGACCATGTCATCCCATCCGATAAAGATATGATACCTCTACTTCTCTATATTATATGGTCTAGGTGTTGTTGTGTTTGCGTTTTTACTCTATTGTGCCTGCATCTTATTGTGTTCATAAATTATTAATTTATAGGAGGTTTGGTCCTGTCCCTGTACATGGACAGGGACATATTCGGTCATGTCCATGTACAATGATAGGGCCAAATTAGAGCCTATCCCTGTACATGGTTAGTGCCAAATTCAACCCTATCATCCCATCTGATAAACATATGATACCTCTACTTGTCTATGTCTGCTATGGTCAAAGTGTTGTTGTGTTTGTGTTTTAAATCTATTGTTTCTGCATCCTATTATGTTCATAAATTATTAATTTATAGAAGGTATTGTCTCCATCCTATACTATTCATATTTTGGAAAATCAAGTTTGGTTTGTACATGGATGTAGCCTCCCTAATATATAGGCAAGTATTACATTTATATATTTTTTATTCAAATGAATTTATTTTGAACATAAAGTAACATATTAAAATGGGACAATATTATTGTTTAGGGTAAATGGATGTCGCCTCCTAAAAATATATGGGCCAGGATTGCATTCACATAAACTGAATTTTATAAAAAAAAATAACAATAAACTTTGTTGGTGCTTAAACATATATAAACTTAATGCCAGAACCAAAACACTATTTGAGATTAATTCGGGCATTCCCTAGACATGGACAGGGCCAAATACGGCCTTGTCAACACTAATCTAAAATCTAAAATCTATTATAAAATTGAAAATCTAAAATCTAATCTAACAATTTTATACAAAGACTAACTATTATACAATTTTAAATATAACAATTTAATAATCTAACTAATATACAATTTTATACTATTATACAAAGATTAATAAATCTAACAATTTAATAATCTAACTATTATACAATTTTATAAAAAGACTAACTATTATATACATTTTTATACAATTTTAAATCTAACAATTTAATACTAGGACTAATAATACTAAGAATAACCATATTCGGGCCTGTCCCTGTACATGGACAGGGCCATATTCAGAGCTCGTTTTTCAATATTATTTAATTGAAGGGAAAAACAGTAAAAAGGGTATAAAGGAGAATTAGGAGCTCATTTTTCATTCTGCATGATTATTTTTTAAAATTGATTTAGAGATCTCTTGTGGCTTTTTGGAGGTCTAGGGTTGAAACCCTTAGGCAGATTGGTTTCGGTGGTGAAACTATCCACCCTATATGATCAAGGGGAGAGATCACACACATATCTCATTAGATCTATTATAGAAGAAAGAAGATTCATCATTTTGATAGGTTGTGGTATTTGTGAGGGCCAAACCCTCTATTATCAGGTTGTGGTGTTTCTTGAGAAGAGGTGCATCACTTATTTACAGATCGTGGCATAGGAAGGAGGGTGTATCACCATTTTAAAATTTATTGGGGTTGAAGAAGGACTTCGAACCACCTATCAACAGGTTGCACCTCTCTTTCATTAGCATCTCATGGGTTTGTGAGGGTCGTCCCTCTCTTATCAACAAACTATGGGTTTGACACTAGTAACTTTCTTTTCTCAGCCACAAATTCATCATTTCAACTCCATATTTAAAATATAGAGAGGTTGGGTTAAACATGTAGACTAGAAGGACATTTGGATGCCAAGGACAACTCCTAAATCATCATATTCTAAAAGAGAAGGGACACTGATATTCATTATCACATTGAAAATCTATTGGTTGGATTAACAACAACTGGTATTTCAGACTACAGAGCTGTTGGGAGGATCTTTCTCATGTTATACATTGAAAATAACACACATATAACCTCCCTCTTGGGTGCTATAACAAACATATAATGATATATAAATATTGTCTGCAAACTGTTTGAGATTATTGATGAAGGAAATAACTCATAATTGTGTATCGGTTTAGATATCATTGTTTGTACACAAGCCTCACAAGTGTGTTTACATGCTCTCTAAAAAGGGACCATTCCAACACATTTCTTGCTGCATATTCTTGGACACCTACAACAGGGGTATTACATGTCAACAATAAAGTATAGATCAATTTGTGTTTGTTGAGTTTTACTTCCATCGTAACAGATTTAATAGGTCTGCCATCAATTCCAATGAATGTATTTGCTGTTGTTATATCAATTGGCATGAGTTAGCAATTTTTTCTACTATACGTATTGTTGTCTCTTGATATTAAATGCAGTAAAATATTTTTGTGCCAAATTCATGTGGATTGTTGTGTAACTGTTTGATGGAATATCTGAACCAAACCATCATTTGAAAGTGAGTCCTATGATATGTAGAACCACTGAGTGGAATAGGAATTTCACTTAACCAAAAGTTGGTAAAGATGCAATAGGAAAAGAATCAAAGGTCGGCAGATCACGAAGCAACCTTGGGGGAGTTCCACACACGATCTCTTTACTAAAGCTCAACTCTATAAGCTAATAGCCCATCATATCATAGGAGCATGCTACAACAAGTCCTTGGTAGAGAGGAGACCATGCAAGGACTCAATAGATTTCTTTCTTATATTCATCTCTTTTTGAATGAAATGTTGGATATTTTCTGTTAAATGTATTTAACTTTGTCATCCAACTATGGGAAGATGGAAAAACAATCTATAATAGGGGATGCTATCATCTATGTGTTAGATTTGCAAAGGAAGATCCAAGAGATTGATGGTGAAATTGAAGGACTGTGTAGATAAAAAAAAGGTGAATATCGTACTCAAATTAATCCAGATATGATCAAGCCCAATTTGGAAAAACGATCCACCAAATCCGACGATGCTAAGAAATCGGAGGATAAATTCAAACATGGAAAAGTATTAGAAGTAAGTACTAGCTCACACATTTCCTTTAATGTTCTTGTTGACGTAATTTTAAATCTTAAAAAGCGAGAAAGTTGAAACACATTTTTAATTGGACCGATCAAACTCATGACCTTGAGGTGTTCTTATAGTTTGGGTTTGATTTTTGTCTCATTAGTTCTGGCTTGAGTTCCTAAATCTGCCAATTCTAACAATGATTCCACAACTGTTATATGTAATACATATAACAATGACAAGTATTAAATAGTGAATTATTTGGTCATTAAATGATTCAGGCCTATCCATATCTGCTACTAGTGTTGTTGTAGGCTTTATATCTTGACCTAGTGGATTTATAACTAGCTAGGATGTTACTTAGTCAACTTCTATATCTTTACCTGGAGATCAAATTGACACGACCACCTAACTATTTCAAGATTGTTATTCACCTTGGCCTCAATATCTATAATAGTAAGCACATATAATCCCATCGAAAGGTTGTACTAGACATGTTTACAGAATTAGTGATGGAGTGGCTTAATGATAGAATTACACTTGACCATATTCTACATACCATAACGTCCTTGACAAGGCCTGACCCTGTCCATGTACAGACACAGGCTTGAATTCAGGCATATCCCTATACATGGACATGGCCGAATATGGCCCTGTCCATGTACAGGGACATGCCCGAATTCAGGCCTGTCCCTGTACATGGACATGGCCGCAATAGGCCCTGTCCATGTACAGGGACATGCCCAAATTTGGGCCTGTGTTTGTACATGGACATGGTCGGTCCCTGTCAAGGACGTTATGGCATGTAGAAGATGGTCAAGTGTAATTCTTTCATTAAGCCACTCCATCACTAATTCTGTAAACATGTCTAGTACATCCTTTCAATGGGATTATCTATGCTTACTATTATAGATGTTGAGGCCAAGGTGAATAACAATATTGAAATAGCTAGGTGGTCGTGTCAATTTGATCTCCAGGTAAAGATCTAGAAGTTGACTAAGTAACAATGTCCTAGCTAGTTATAAATACACTAGGTCAAGATATAAAGCCTACAACAACACTAGTAGTAGATACAATTCCTAGGAATTAGCCACAGAGAACCCTCCCACACCTTCCTACCTATAGGTTCATCATTTGAGCTTGGTATTGAAGCAAATCAAATTAGTTAGCCCAACACATTCACCTTTCTTGTTGGCCTTGTTTCACTAGACAACTCCAGATCAATTGCTCCCTTTTGATTTTGAAGAGGGTTAAGGGATCTTAGTCGTGCATGGATGTTTACAGAGAATAAAGGGGGCATACTTGGAAAATCTATCCACCTTCGAGCCTGTCCCTGTACATGGACAGGGCCGAATACGACCCTGTCAAAACTCTAAATTTACAAAATTTAAAACTAAAATATTAAATTAAATCCCCCCTCCAACTAAAACTAAAACTAAAATTTAGAAGTTACCTGAATGCCCGCAGCTCCAACATCTGCTCGCCCACAACAACAATGTCTGTAAGCAACAACAACCCTCCTGCATCAACAACGTCTGCCCTCCAGTAGCAACGTCCGCCCGCTTCAATTCAACAATTCGCCCACAACGTTCGCTCACTTCTATTCAACAATTCATAAAAACTATTGCAGGAGCGATGTGCGACTAATATATACACGTTTTTTGGCCAAAATAAACTTTTGGTTGAAATACCTTTTCGGTCGAAAGAATCTTTCAGCCGAAAAGGTCTTTCGACCAAAAGTTTATTTTGGCCGAAAAGATGTCACCGAATGAAAAAAATCTTCCCGGCTAAAATTGTACACAAAAATAGAGGCGTCGTCACGATACTGTTCGATTTGACGTTCCAAGGTTCGATCGAAAAATGTTTTGGTCGAAAAAATAGGACTTTCGGCCGAAAGAAATATTAGTTCGGCCGAAAAAGGTCTTTTGAAATTTTTGAGACCCGATTCTCATGAAAGTGTTACCTACCTTCATGTTTTTACCCTTTAATAAGACACAAAATCAAGATGCAAGAAAATACATCATGCATATCATTTTTCAATTTATATCTAAAAAGATGCTAGAAGAGTACTTGAGATTTGAACTCATGTGGGTTAGATTTAACCCTATTTAATAACATTTTATTTTTTCATTTAATCACTCATAGCCTTAATTTTCCGTCTTAATTTTCAGTGCTTTTTCCTTAAAATAGATTCGTCAATTTTCATTTTTTGTAAAAGTGATTCGAACAAATTCTATAAAATAAAATTATTTTACCTTAAAATAGCCCAAATTTTATAGAAAATATATATAATCCTTAGAAATTTGAATATTAAATTACAAAAATATAGCCAAACATTTTATAGTTTGAGTATTAAGGACTAGTAAGATTGGCCAAGATTTCTATATTCTGAGATAAATTTCCATCCTTAAATTATCCCAGCAAGTTTTACTCCTCTATGAATTACTCCTCTATCAATTAGGCTTGATATAGATGTGTTCTATAAATTCTATAGAATAAAATTATTTTACCTTAAAATAGCCCAAATTTTATAGAATATATATATAATCCTTAGAAATTTGAATATTAAATTACAAAAATATAGCCAAACATTTTATAGTTTGAGTATTAAGGACTAGTAAGATTGGTCAAGATTTCTATATTCTGAGATAAATTTCCATCCTTAAATTATCCCAACAAGTTTTACTCCTCTATCAATTAGGCTTGATATAGAAGTGGGTATAAAAGAATTTTGTAGATCTTTGTGTATAAAAAAAGAAATTAAGTATATCATCATCAGGTTATTTTATTTTAACAAATTATTTTAAATGGTTTGGTTTTGTTTAAGATACAGTCGATGGCAGCAAGGCCACTCTGCCACTTACAATACCCCGTCGTGTATTTAAGTCATCTGCAAAGGATTCTTCTCAATGACCATTTGACATTGAACTTCAAAGCTGCCTCGACCAAGACGCTTCTCGGCTGAGGTTTGCAAGTGACACGGGCCCCTGGGGGTGCCGAAGCAACACCCCTACTGCGGGTCAAGATACAAGTTATTTTATTTTAACAAATTATTTTAAATGATTTGATTTTGTTTAAATTTTCTTATTTTAGATGGTTTGGTTTTGTTTAAATAACCGTAATGAGTGAGTGATCGTGAGGTTGAATCACTGACATGAGGAGCTCAAGAGCCATGGATTGAAGTTTTATATACCATTCTTTATTTATCTTTCTATTCATACCGTGTTTCTGGACTAGAGACTTAAACTGGAAATGAAAAATAAGCACAATTAAACGTAAGTAATGCTAGATAAATTTAACCGAAGCCAATTAAATACTCACGAAAATGCAACATTGTAAAGAGGTAGATGAAAGATCATGCAAACAGACAGATAAATTTTAAACTTAAAGAAATGAATGCTTTCAATGAGAGTTGAACTCATGACCTCTCGCTTACTAAACGAGTGCTCTAACCAACTGAACTATGAAAGTAGCTGATATTATATTTTGGGTTGCATAAAATTATCTTGGGGCATCACACGACAAGCCCATAAGATTGACGAAAATGTAAGTTATATATAAAAGAATTTGAATCTAGAAAAATCCTTGGACGACAGGATTCGAATCTCCGTGGGCAAAGGACACATGATTTCTAGTCCCCCATTGACACGTCTAGTTTAGTCGCCCATTGATGTCTAGTTTCTATTGACTTCATTTGATTATTGATTTTATTCTATTATCTCATATATTAATAGTTAATTATAATAATAATAGTAATAATAATCTAATTTTAAGGTCATGACCAAGCTAGATACCAAATTGGTGTATGAGACTTCTTGTTTGTACGACAAAGGACCTCCTCCACACAGGGATTTGACTACTAAAGTTTACCTAGGTACACATACCCTACCCCCTCTGGATTTGAACTTATGACCTCTTAAGAAGAAACATATATATTCTTAACCATTAAGTATACAAGGAATTTGGATTGACAAGGTGGCACCGAGGTCCTCAAAATCTTGAATGAGCTAAAACCCTGGGAAAGAAAGTAAAATCCCACCCAACAAAGAAAATCGTGACTAAACATTAATACAATATCAAAATTATTATCCTCAAGTATTTATTCGGTTCATTGTTATCATAAGGCCCAATTTTTTTTAACACTAATCAATAATTAATAATTATGCACTAATCAATTAAGCCAACAATTTACTCTAATGTTTTCACTCTTTCAATGAATTGGTAACAATTCCTTTATAGATACATAACACGAAGAAAACAATCAATACTTCGAGTGAAAGTTGAATAAATGATATGCTTCCTCACAGGCATCACATATTAAAATACAGTCAGTGCACTCATCAACACCACATGCTCTGCAAAGGCTACTATTTGTGCCCAAAGAAGAAAGGTCACAATTTGATTTTGTTGGCATTGGTTTTTAACATTCTCCCCATATTTTATTGAAATTTGAGTTTCTTTCACATGGAGACAAAAACACATCCTTGGTTAATATATCATTCAAGCTGAAAGTATCTTTATCTGGAATTCCTCTCTCACTTTTCTTCATCTATAGGTAATATAGTATCAGACATGTAAGCAGTGAACCTAAGATGAATTGTTTACCAGTTACAATTATGCTTCAAAACCAGGTGAATTGTACACGATGAAAGCTCTTGTGTGAGCTCCTTGGTCACCCTTACTGTCTTACTCAATGTCGGTCCCCATGTTGCACATTGTCTCGAGCTACGCTAATGATAAATTATCTTGTTGATTAACATATGTTGTATTTTCATGGCTTGTGTTGGCTGGGAAGAGAGATAGTTTTTGCGCATGCCTCAAGCTCAAAGAACCAACCAAAAGAGGAGAACAAGGCACAAACTTGAAACCCTTGTGGTTAGAATATTAAATAAAAAATGTGAATAGTACATCTCAAGAAGTATAATATTACAAATAAAACTGGTGTTGATGGGATTATGCAACTTTGTTGTTATATATATATATATATATATATATATATATATATATATATATATATATATATATTAATTAAGTTTATATATAAGCACATTGAAAAGTATAAATGAAATGCTGCGATGATATGTTCATTCTTCATTAGAAAGGGTAATCAACGTAATAATTATCGATTAGATTATTAATGTCCACTTAATAACTACTGAAATTTTTGAAATTTTTTATTTTATTATAAGTGCCTAGCATTTAATGTTTTTTTACTAAGTCTTTTTAGGTATCATCTTCTTTACCAAATATCCGCTTTAAGATTAGGTTTTCATATGACAAAATAAGAAATGAAGAAGATAATATAAGCGACAAGAAACATAAACAACTGAATCAAGAACGAAAGAAGAAAACTTACAACTAGTAGTGTACAATCATATGTTGTTGAGGTTATAACTAACACTCCCTCTTAAAATCAACAATTACAAATATCAACATTGATAATGCCCAAGTGTTGTCTCTGAAAATCAAAATTGGTTTTGCCTAATGGATTTATAAAGATGTCTACGAGTTGATCTCGTGAGCCAAAAAATTGAAGGGTGATTTCACCATTATTGACTAGCTCGCGTATGAAGTGAAAGTGAGTGTCAATGTGCTTGCTTTTCTTATGAACAACATGGTTTTTGGATAAAACAATTGCTAAAGTATTGTCACAAAAGATAGGAGTTGGCTCCTTTTCTGTATGTGACATGCCATTCAATAGTCTTAGCAGCCACACAACTTGACAGGAAGCTGAGGTAGCAATGACATACTCTGCCTCTGCAGAAGATATTGAGACAATGATTTGCTTCTTTGATGCCCAAGAAATCAGATTCGTGCCCAGGTGAAAAGCATACCCTGAGGTGATTTTACGGTCATCTAGGTTGCCTACAAAATCACTATCATTGTAACCAGAAAGATGATTATCTTTAGACTGAGTGTACCATAAACCAAAATTGAGAGTGCCAACAACATATCTCATAATCCATTTCGCCATCTTCCAATGAGAATCTTTGGGAGATTCCATGAACCCGGAAACAAAGCCAACTGCATACATAATATTAGGCGTAGTTGCTGTAAGATACAACAAACTACCTACTAAAATTTTGTACAAGGTAGAATCCACTGTAGGGCCTTCATCTTGCTTGCTCAATTTTGTGCCTAGGGGTATAGGAGTTTTTATTGGATTGCATTCTTCCATGTAGAATCTTTTGATGATGATTGTTGCATACTTTTGCTGATAGACAAAAATCCCTTTGGTTGATTGGTCAACCTCAATCCCCAAAAAATATTTCATTATGCCATGATCTGTCATCTCAAACTCAAATTGCATGACATGTTTAAAACTAGTTAACTTGAGATTTCCAGTATATATCATGTCATCAACATATAAACATACAATCTGAATTTTACTTTGTTGATCTGTTTTGGTGTATAGAGTTGGCTCATTTTGGCTTCTGCTGAAACCACTATTGATCAGGTAAGTGTTAATTTTGTTGTACCAAGCTCTTGGAGCTTGCTTTAAGCCATACAAGGCTTTCTCCAACCGATACACTTTGACTGGCTTCTCTTTGACTTCAAATCCAGGTGGTTGATCCACATAGACTTATTCTTCTAAGACACCATTCAAGAAATTGACTTGCCATCCATCTGGTATACTTTCCATTTGTGTTGAGCTACTATGGATAAGAGAGTCCTTACATTGTCCAACCTTGCTACTGGAGCAAATGTTTCACCATAATCAACGCCTAGTTGTTGTGAGAATCCTTTGGCAACAAGTCTTACTTTGTATTTTTCAATCTGCCCCTTTTTATTAAGTTTAGTTTTGTAAACCCACTTGACACCAATACTTGTCTTATGTCTGGGTAGATAAACAAGATCCCATGTCTTGTTCTTCTCAATTGAGTCAATCTCTTGGTTCATGGCTTGAACCCAATGTGGCTCTTTAGCTGCCTCTTTAAAAGAAGTAGGTTGACATGACATTAATGCAAAAAGATTGTGCTAATCAATATCATCCAACTGCTGATGGATTTCTCTCAAGCTTCGAGTTCTCTGATTTTGAAGTTCAAAGAATGAATTTTTGCTTGCAGAAGAGTTGTCCTGAGGAATTTCAGGTTGTCCTTGTACCTGCAATCTTGGAAGGATAAGATGATGTGTTTGTTGTCCTGAATTATATGTGTTTTCAGGAAGTGGCAACAATGGATTTTGACTGTCCATAGGGTGATTTTCAAACTCACTCCAGAACTGATTTTCAAGAAATTTGACATCTCTGCTGAGAATTAGTTTCTTTGAAATCAGATTGTAGAGTATGTAGGCTTTGGATGTCTCACTATAGCCAACAAAAATGCATTTCTCACTTCTATCATCAAGTTTCTTCTCAATTTAGAAGGTATGTGAGCGAATGAAATGCATCCAAATGTCCTAAGATGAACAACATTTAGTTTTTTCCCACTCCATGCTTCTTGAGGGACCTTAATATTGACACTAGTGGTTGGGGATCTATTCAGGAGATAAACTGAGCATGCTACTGCTTTAGTCCAAAATAGATTTGACAAACATTTCTCTCTGAGAAGGCTCCTTGCCATGTTCATTATAGTCTGATTTTTCCTCTCAACCACTCCATTTTATTGTGGAGTATACATGGATGTGGTTTGCATGATTGTGCCTTGTGATTTGCAGAAATTTGAAAATTTTGTTGAACAATATTCTCCTCTTCCATCTGACCTGAGAATCTTCATATATTTCCCACTCTATTTTTCAGCTTCAACCTTGAACTCTTTGAACTTTGCAAAGGTTTCTGACTTGTGTCTGAGGAAATAGATCCACATTTTCCTGCTAAAGTCATCAATACATGTTAGGAAATAAAATCTACCACCTATTGAATTTGTTTGCATTGGTCCACATAGGTTAGTGTGAACCAGCTCTAAGTGTTATTTGGCTTGAGTGGAGGACTGTGGAAAGTTGGTTCTCTTATATTTTCAAAGAATGAAAGACTCACATGGTGGATTTTTCTCTTTGAAGATAGGTAGACCTTTGACCATGGAGTGCTTCTGTAGAAGGATTAGACTCTGAAATGGTAGATGTCCAAATCTTGCATGCCAAATCATAGTTCATTGGGGGTGGATGCACTTTTTGCATAAGATGGGGTCAAATTTGCAGTTCTAAGGGCCAGGGGAAACATTCTATTCCTAGTCACGTGGATTTTAGAAATCAATTTTCTGTTGGGAGGTTTGTCATATATCCTACATGATTCTCCTTCAAAAAGTACCTTATAGCCATGTTCAATTAGTTGTCCTACACTTAACAGATTATGTTTCAGATCTAGAACATGATAGACATCATTTATGTCTTTCTTTACATCTCTTTTAGTGAGAATAGGTACAGTTCCTCTACCTTGAAATTTGACTAAAGAGTCATCTCCAAGTGTAATATCATATGAAATAGAAGAATCATTGCATGAAAGTAAATCTTTCTTACCTGTCATGTGATTGCTACATCCACTATCCAACAACCAGAGGTCCTTGTGTTGTTCTTTAGTTTTGTTGCATGAGAGAATCATCCCATTTGAGGTGTCTCCTTCATGATTTGAGACATGTGCTCTGCATGAGTGTTGATCTGATTGCTTCTTTCGACATTCAGATTCATAATTCCCATACTTTTTGCAGTAATAGAATTGTATACTTTCTTTGTCATTTGATTTCCTCCCTCTAGTTCTTTGAGGCTAGAAATTCTGATTCTGGTTTTGATGTGTGTGACCTTCACCTGAGTGATTGTTGCTTGGAATTCTCCCTCTTCCTCCGTGACCTCTACCTCTGCCTATACCTCTCCCTCTGCTGAAAGAGAATCGAGTCTTGAAGGCGTTGGCTATTGACTCATCTTCTAGATGTAGTCTGGTCTCATGTTTCATCAAAGAGCCCATTAGTTCATTTGTTGAAAAAATTGACATATCCTTGGATTCAAAGATGGTTTTAACAACCATTTCGAATTTATTTGGAAGACTTATGAGGAATTTCTCAACAATCCTTTGATCAGGGATGTATTCACCAGTCAACATGATCTAGTTTACAATTCCCATGACTTTGGTCATAAATTGATCAACGTTTCCATACTCTGTCATTTTTAAAGTCTCAAAAAGCATCCTCAAGGTATGCAACTTAATTGTTTTGACCCTATCATTTCCATGGTAAGTTTTTTGTAGGATGTCCTAGAACTGTTTTGAAGTAATAACACCTGTGATTTTTGAGAAAATTGAGTCATCCACTGAGTTTTGAATCCAAAATTTTTCTTTATTCTCTCTTTTCCTCTGTTCTGCCTGAGCAACTCTCTCTTGATTGTTCATGGAATCTAGGGCTGCTGGATCTGGTTCCACATAGCCAAGATCCACTGGATCCCAAGACTCTTGTGCTTGTAAGAAGGATCTCATTTTGAGAGACCGAAATTCATAGTTCTTTCCAAGAAGATATGGCCATTGTGTTGGTCCTAAATGGTTAGAGGTTGCCATTTTTGTAAAAAAATTTAGAACAAAAAACAAACTGGTAGTATTGTTCATGATTTTTCTTAGGGATGAAAAATACCTCTGATATATGGAAGAAAACATGTCCTCTTCCTTTTTCCTGCATGTAAAACTAGGTCCTTGAAATCCTCTGTGTGACTTTGGGCCAAAAAATGCGGGCCATACCACTTATTTAGCTCCGATATGGTTGGATCTGACTATCTGAGCACAAGATCTACAAAGTCAGAACTCC
>ML779220.1:654321-669321 GCA_009831015.1 Picea engelmannii
CCACACACACACATTTTCCATCGAGACGTGTCAATGACTCAAAAAAAATTGTGGAATACTTGGAAATATTTTTCCTTTTTAATGACCCATTAAGGTTTAAGGATTTTCCAAAAGGCTGAAAATTCCATACACTATTAACATTGTTTCTAATGAAATGGGCAAGAGAATCATGATTGGACATACCTTATTTAGTTTATGTATCCTTAATTTAAATCAATGCGAGATCCTTTGAGCTCTTGGATTCCTCCTTTGATGAGAATATCTCGACATGGTTGTTTCCCTATGTTATTGAGACTTTTGTGACGAACTTGGGATTAACTGATATATTTAGATCATCTACTAGAATGTTAAACTTCGCTTGTTCCTTTGAATTAGATTGATTCATTTTTACATTTGCTTCCTCATTTACTGAAAGGGTCTTCACCATCTCATTCTTTTTCCTCCATGCCTTCTTCAAAAAGGGTTTAGAGTAATATTTGGTTGCGTTCCCATGCAAATGACACCTCACACATCAAAATGGAACACTGCAATAGTCAAGGACTTGCTTATGGATTATTTGACCTAGCAATATGTCCACACTTTTCACTAAGCTCTTCTAAACATCGATTTCCACTAAAATTTTTGTGACTGTGCTAAATATACTAGTTTTGAAGGATGAATCCACCAAAAGAAACTTCCCCAATTTATTTTCTAACCACTCTATAAAAGTTTTGGTACAAAACTCCAAGGGAAGCCTCAATACTTTAACCCAAATTGGAATTTTAGATACTGATTCTAATCTCAGATCAAATCATGCATGCCAAGGATTTAATGATACAATACAAGAATCCAAAAACCAACTATCTTTAAGAATTATACAAGCATCCACTCTAGTTCAAAAGAGAAAATTGAGCCAAGCTCTGGTCATGATGTGATAGATTGGTCCATACCTTATTGTTGGCTTCTAGAACTCCTACATCCACGAATTTAGGGTTTTGGTTGTTATATGCCTCCCATTTTTTTTTTCGATCAATGGTTTTCCATCCATTACTTGAGCTACCTCAAAATATTCTCCAACAACCATACTAACCTTTTCTTCTTTTTGCCTCATCATCTTCCTTCTTTTCTTGTTGTTCCTTACTTCTTAAGGCTTTGTTTTATATCCCTTCCCCTTGGGTTCTCGACACAACAACTCCCAATCCATATTAACATTGATAAAACCTACACCATTAATTGATTTAACATAGGATTATTCTACTCGATGATCATACCTCTCCTAGTTAATACAATTTGTCTAGAGAATAATGAGGCCCATCAATACCTTTGACAAAACATCCTTCCCAAAAATTCGAAACCACACACTTGACCTCAAGCCCCATGCCCATTATACTAGATGCATTAGCTGGTTTGACATCTATTGATGGACACCGATGGTTTCTGATTCCATCCACTATTGTGTCATAATCTAAAGTTTCAAAATTCCTTTTGGAACACCCCCACCTTCCTTCCTCCTTTGCAGCTAGAGAGAATTCAATTAGCGATCCTTTTTCCTAGTATGACCATATGTCCACACCTTGAGTAGGATCCTCCAAGTGATCCACAAGATAAATATCTTTATCCATTCTAAGGAAACTCTAACATAAAACCCTATCCCTTATTTTGTGAAAGTCCCTATGTCTTGTTATTTATATAAACGTTTTCCGAGTCTTTGAAATTATGTTCATTATTTCTTTATTCTAGTTTATTTCAACCTAAAATTTTGTTTTCTAATTTGTTTTAGGTGGATATTTCCAACAAAGACATTAAACTAATGTTCTAACCTTCCATCTTTGCAATTTTCAATTATTCTAGGTTTTAGGAATTCAACTCATTTGTTTGAAATTTTAGTGTAACTACCCAATTATTATCATATTGATTTTCATTTTAGTCCACATAAAATATTATTAATTTTTGTGTACATATAACTGATACACGATCTGTAAACGATAGGCTTATAGCCAATCTGTTTCACCAACACGAAACCTTGTACACGTTCTACAATTCAACAATTCCTATAAGGATTATTCTTATATTGAGCTACAAGACACTATATTAATCTATCTCTAACCACTTTTCCTCAAATAACACTATTGTGAAGGATTCCATGCCATTTCCATCTCCACTAAATAAACCAAGGATTAATATGACTATAACAACCCAATTTGTTTTCTTAATGATTATATTTCTTAAGTTAAATTAAATTAATTATTGAAATAACTATATTTGAATCATTTTGTTATTTTTCTATTTAAAGGTAGGTGAGGGAATTAATGAGAGGATAAGGCAGTTGGGAATTGAATGAGGAAGTGGGATTTGAGAGATGAGGATAAGGAAGAGGGAAGGGGACTTGGAAAAATGATCTTCTTTTTGGAAAATATTGAGAGAAAGAGGAAGGAGAAAGGAGGATACTGGAAGGAAACATTTATTTGGGGATTTTTACTAGGGAACTGGTGTTGCTGGGATTTTGGGCTTGGGGGCCAAGAAATCTGATTTCCTGGAGCTAGGGATTTGGAGAGGCTTTGTTCCTAGATGGATGGGAGGATTTTTTTTTAGGAAATTTTAGTTTCAAGCTTTGGTAGCACATTGTTCAACAACTCAAAGGCATTCATCTTCAAGAGGTATTTTACCAGTCTACTATGTTGTTTTAATCAAGTTATAAATATTGAGATTTTGTTGTCAATATGAACTATACGAATTAAACTCCTAGAAATTGTTGTTAATAAATTTATTATTAAGACTTACACATGGTATTTGATTACAATTGTACTTTTAGTTATAAAACCTAGGGAATGGGTCTTACATCTGGTATCAGAGCTTAATTCTTAATAATATTTGGGGGGAAAACAAGCAGTAGGACCTAGCGTCGATAATTGTCTAGTAGACCTAGGAGTGCGTACTACTAAGTTGAAAGTGTACGTCACTGCTCTAGGGACATATGACCTAATCATTGGAATGGATTGGTGAGAAGCCCATCGAGCTATGGTATATTGTTTCACGAAGAGGGTGCTTTGTTTTGATGATGAAGGAAGATCAATAGAGATCCATGGTATACAGAGGAAGGTGTCTCTATGCTTTATCTCGACAGTAAAGGTTAAACATTGCATAAGGCAGGGTTGTTGATTATATGTACTGGAAGAAATAAATGAAGGGAAAGGACCCTCTATGGATCAATACCCAATTTTTTCAGAATTTAAGGATGTTTTTCCGAAAGAGTTATCGGGGTTGCCTCCGGAGAGGGAGCTTGATTTTACTATTGAGATAAAACCTGGTGTAGAGCCAATTTCCAAGACTCTATATAGGATGACATCGCCATAAATTTGTGAGTTGCATATGTAGTTGAAGGAACTATTTGAATTAGGGCTAATAAGGCCTAATGTCTCACCTTGTGGTGCACCAATAATTTTTGTCAAGAAGAAGGATGGTTTCTTACGACTGTGTATAGATTACAGGGACTTGATTAGATGAAAGGAGCAATGATTTTCTCAAAAATTGATCTGCGATCAGGGTATCACCAGTTAAGTATTACGGAAGGCGATATTCCTAAAACTGCCTTTCAAACTTTGTTTAGACATTATGAGTTCATTGTAGTTCCTTTTGGTTTGACCAATGCACCAACACTATTCATGAGCCTCATGAATGGCGTATTCCGAAAGTACTTAGTCCGCTTTGTACAGGTCTTTTTGGATGCTATCCTCATCTATTCCAATAAGGAAAGAGAACACGAGGAACACTTGCGAGTTGTGTTGTCATGCCCTAGAGAGAAAAAATTGTATGGAAATTTGTCAAAGTGTTCTTTCTTCCAGAAAGAGATTCACTATTTAGGTCATATCATTTCTGGTGAAGGAATTTCTATGGACCCGAAAAAGGTGAAGGCCATTATGGAATGACCAGTGCCAAAAAATTCTCATGAGATGAGAGGCTTCATGGGGCTAGCTGGTTATTATCAGAGGTTTGTGGAAGGGTTCTCTAAGATAGTGAAACCCATCACCACCTTGTAGCCCAAGGGGGTCAGGTATGAATGGACATAGGAATGTGATATTGCATTCAATGATCTTAAGAGGTTACTAATCACTGCGCCAATTCTACGAGTGTCAGATATGGAAACAAACTTCATAGTCTGCACTGATGCCTCAAAGCAAGGACTGGGGTCTGTGCTAATGCAAGATGGGGGAGTGATAGCGTGTGCGTCAATAAAGTTGAAGAAACATGAGGAGCTTTATGCTACTCATGATTTAGAGTTGGAAAATGTAATACTAGATATGAAGCTTTGGAGGCATTATCTAGTGGGGCGAAGCTTTGAGCTCAAAACAAACTATGAAATCTTAAAGCGTCTCTTCACTCAAATGGATCTCAATGCCAAGCATAGGTGATGGAATGAGTTTATGAGTGAGTATGATTTTGGAATTTCATACATCAAGGGAAATGAGAATGTGGTCGCAGATTCCATGAGCATGAGAACATGTGTCTTCTCCTTGGTGACCTTAAGGGTTAATCTGAGGGAGCGAGTGTTGGGGAAACTTATTGGAGCTAGTTGGTATTTAAAGGTTACTTCAACCCTCTAGAGTGAGAGGTAGTTAGAACCCAGGTATGAAGGATATAGCCTTGAAGCAGATGGATTGTAAAGATACCAAGGAATGATGTACATCCCCGAGGGTGGGGATATTCAAAGTATCATACTCAAGGAATCCCATAGAGAACTTTACTATGCACATTCGGGTGTGAAGAAAATGTACGCAGACATGAAGAATATTTTCTTCCGGCTAGGCATGAAGCATGGTGTAGTCCATTTCATTGCAAAGTGCCTTGAGTATTAGCAAGTGAAGCCTGATCATCACCACCCAGTAGGTCTCCTACAACCGCATGATGTTCCTATGTCCAAGTGGGAAGTCATTTCTATGGATTTTGTTGTGGGATTTCCACTCACATCACCAAGGAACAATGCCATTCTTGTTATAGTTGATAAATTGACTGAGAGTGCTCATTTTATTCCAGTTAGAGACACTTACGATGTAATTGATGTGGAACATGTTTTTATAAGTGAAGTCATCCATCTGCATGGGTTACCCAAAAAGATCATTTCAGATATGGACTCTTAATGTACCTCTAGGTTTTGGACAAGTTTGCAGTTAGCGTTAGGAACTCAGCTGAACTTGATCACAACATATCGTCTCGAAATAGATGGAAAAACTAAGAGAGTAAATCAAGTTATGGAAGATATGCTTAGGATGTATGTTATGGATAATCAAACCCATGGGGATAAGTACCTACCTTTGGTAGAGTTTACCTACAATAATATTTTTGCAAGCTCAGTTGGAATGCTTCCCTATGAAGCTATGTATGGAAGGCCAGGTAGGACACCGTTGAGTTGGGAAAGGTTAGAAGACCGAGTGACAATAGGACCAAAATTGATTCAAGAGATGGAAGAACAAGTGATTCATATTAGGCAACGACTAAAGGAAGCAAAAGATAGACATAAAAGTTGTGTTGATGCACACATGATTGACCGAAGTTATAAAGTGGGAGATTAGGTTTTCATTCGTATTAGGACAAATAGGAGTACCATTCGGTTCCGAAAGGGAAAAAAGTTGTCACCTCGATTTATAGGACCGTTTAAAATCCAAGAGAGAATCAGACCTATTGCTTATCGCCTCGTACTGCCACCCCACTTGCATAAAACTCATAATGTTTTTCATGTACCTATTCTACGTCATTATTTTGTTGATGAATCTCACAAATTAAATTGAAAGAAATTGCAGGTCTCGAAAGTAGGAACCATCATGGTCGAACCATTATTCATATTGCACTGTAGGGTCCGACAACTCAAGAATCGTTTGGTAGAACAAGTTAAGGTCCAATGGGACAAGTATATCCCATGATATTCTACTTGGGAGGATGCAAAGACCTTACGAAAAGATCATCCCTCACTTTTTTGACCACCTCAGGACTATTTTTCCCAAAGGTTGGGTGCATGTAATGCCACGTTTTGACTTAGACAACTATAATTACTTATGGCCTAATCATATCTTATTTTCTTATTAATTGTGAAACTATTAATGATACAATTAAAATTATAGACATATGGACCTATGTGAATGCCAATACTATGAATGTTTATCATTATTTGAATTATGGTGGATATTATGCAACCTAATTCTAGCTTGAAAATTTTGAAATTTAAATTTGTTGGTACGTGGATACCGAGTTAATGATATGATTAAATGCATTTGCATGCTAATAATGTATGGATATGTATGAGTTTGTGTTATAAACTAATTTGCAGATTAATGGGCTATTAAATAGACAAGGGACGATAGTAATAAATGGTTGAAGTCATGAGCATCGACCGAGAAATGATATGGTTTGAATCTTAACATGTTAAATTATGTTTGTTAAAGTGCCTTGCTATAATATATGGGTGAGTGCAGGTTTTTCAGGTAAAATACTACCTGAAACTGAATATACGATGACAAAATCCAAGCAACACAGTGCCACTTTATGGTCCATGGTAGGGTGTTGACCCTAGTTCTATTAGGAAGGGTGGAGGCATTTCCCACTGTGTATCTTCTAAAACCTGGAATCATGGGAGGACGGTGTTAGCTCATGCTCCCCTAGATGTGTGATGATGACTGCCAATTTTGTGTTGGGGAATCTTGGTCAAGGTAGTTGGCACTTCCACTTACGAGTTCTATATGGATTTAGGTCAATATAGTTGACTCTCCAAGATAGTCCAACATAGGAAGGATAGGGATGAAAGATGGAAGTAAGTTAGGGAGGTAGGATGACTAGAAGTAGTTGAGAGTGTGTGGAGTATTTATTTTTATCTTATAGTAGAACTGCTTGATTTCCTTAAAAAAAAAACTACAATTATCTATGTAAATGTTGCTTGCGTTAAATTAGTATAATTGAAGGATTCGACAAATGTTTCAAATGATTTACCATTCTTTATGAAATATATAACATTGTTGATTGGATTGGGATCATACATGAATTGCATTATGTGTGATAAATATTGTCATTAGTACACATGCGAGTCGTGTATGTGCTAGCTATGCATACATGCCTTGCACATGTACACTAGTATTTATAAGTATTTTAAATTGATGATGTCGTTTATCTGATATGGATGTATGAATAATGTATCATTACCTGTGTATTGTAAACTACTATAACTTTGAGATGATTTTTCTTGAAGGGTGAGTGTATATAACAACCCAATTTGATTTCTTGATGATCAAAATTTGTTAATTTAAATTAAATTAATTATTGAAATAACTATATTTGGATCACTTTGTTATTTTATTATTTAAAGGTATTTTACTAGTCTACTATGTTGTTTTAATCAAGTTATAAATATTGAGATTTTGTTGTCAATATGAACTATAAGAATTAAACTCCTGGAAATTGTTGTTAATAAATTTATTATTAAGACTTACACGTGGTATATGATTACAATTGTACTTTTATTTATGAAATCGAGGGAATGGGTCTTACAATGACTCTGTTGTGCTAGCCATCAACACCTTCCCTTTTTCTTGTAAAAGACTTCTCTCCAAGAAAATGGGACCCCTCCTTTTTCTCTATATGAGATTCTTGACTTGAAGAGTCACCTTAACTTTTGGTCTTTGGTTCTTATTATCCTTGTCTAATCAAGTTGTTTGATGTTTCTAGCTTCAATTGGTTTGATCTGGTTATGACACTTAGAATTTTTCATGAATCATTTCTCGATATCGGAGAAGTTCTTCCCAAGTCCCCCAATATATATCAGAGGAGTTCCCATTAATTCCTCTGGTATGTAAAAGAGGTTTCCACTAAAGTCCTCCGAGGCACGAATCTATAACCAATAGAGTTGATATTAACTCCTCCAATTCAACCGGAGGAGTTCTTACAAACTCCACGGGTTGAACCAGAGTGTTAGGAAGTTATTCTTTCCACGCTAAACCAACATAAGAGAGGAAGAAATATTAAGCTATAAAAGGAAATGACAAAGAAAACACACAATACACAGATATTTTACCCTGGAAACCCAAATGGAAAAACCAACATTCCTTGAGTGTCTTTCTCTCTTGTTGTCTTATTCATTCGGAATAAAAGGTTACATGCCTAACCTTGGTCCACACCTAAGAAAAAATTGACATCATACCCTCTTTCTTCCATAAGGAAAACCTTGTAGCCAATTCAGATTACATCTACATGAACAATAACCGCCAATGGTTTCCTTCTTAAATATTAGCTTTTACAACATTATGACACATCTTATTTATAGGATTTACAATATGAAAAACCCTAAAGAAAGGCACCCAAAAATGGTTATAGATCCACTCAAATCATTGGCTACAAATCCTGTGAATCTTGGATTCTGTTAGAGTCAACTACTAGTCATATTAACAATCAGATACCATTCAACCTCTAGTCAGTCTTTATTAGGTTTCCGCATGACCTCCTGTTGACATCTTATTGGTTGACCTATTTGACTTGCTGTCGATCACTTCGACTTTGATTTTCCTGTTGACTTATCTTCCAGTCGATCCACATCGACTTGAATTTCACTCCTTGTTGATCCACCTTGACTTGACTTTCACTGTAAAGAATATGACAACCCAACATTCTCCCACTTGTTGTCTTCTTTGTCGAACTGACAGTTTCTTGAAATTTTGTTCACAGACCCAGGGAAACAATGCCCATTACCTCTTTGCACCAAGAGTAATTTACAACACTCACAGACTTGGTCAAAGAGTCTTCTATGTTTTCCAATGTGTGTACTTTCTCCAACAACACCTTGTTACTTTCCACCATGTCTCTCACAAAATGGTATTGTACATCAATAATTTTATTCTTGGAATGATAAGTTGGGTTCTTTGCTAGAAATATTGCACTTTGATTATATCAATTTATCTTCATAGATCTATACACAAACCCGATCCATAAACATAGCCATTGCAACTATACTACTTGCATAACTACTCAAAATCCTTTCCATAGAATTCACCACTGTTGTCAGTTCTCAACACCTTAATATTCTTATCTGTCCGGTTTTCCACAAGAGACTTAAGCTCCTTGAATTTATCGAAAACCTATGATTTCTTCCTCAGGAAATGTATCCATGTCTTTGATCCAGGTGGATATTGGTGGCCACCCACCTATTCCAATTGGATCCTCTTGACAACTTTTAGTTCATCCCATTCTTCTGTACTTTTTTGTAATTGTGGGGTCTACACTTTTGGGCTATCTAAATCCCTACACATATTTCAGGTGGATACTGGTGGCCTCCCACCTATTCCAATTGGCTTATTTTGTATGTTTTCATGTCAACACATCTTTCTGTACTTACAGGGTCGTTTTGGGGCCCTAAACAATGTGTTTTTGGCTTGCCACAATATAATTGTAGATGAAGTCAGAGTTTGATGGTGTAATGTGTAGTTCTCGAAAATACCTTTACAATGGGCTATCAAACGCCTAAAATAGAGGTTATATGCAAAAGTTACGACCCCAGGAAGTTGAGGTACCAACTTACCCATAGGGACCCACATAACTTTCGGTGTTTCATCTCCTAGGGTTAGGTTTTTGGATGTCTAGGGTGTTGGAATTCATGAGTAATGTTAAAAAGGCCTCTGGGGCCTCATTGTAATCATTTTTCTTCTCATATGAATGCACATAGCAACCACATCTCTTCCCAGAGATAGCTACCACCATTCGAGCAAGTGTTTCAGTTCTGTAGTTTTACAGTTTCAACTTATTTTATTTATTCAATAGAATATATTGTTCACTGGATATTTGTGTTGTTCTTCATATCTATGTGTTTATTGTATTTAGTCTATTAATTAGTTCGTTCCACTCCTAAATCTGGATAAGTGGTATCAAAGTGGTCTGCTCTTCATTTATTTTTCTTCGTGCGTGTCCCCAACAAGATATGGGTACAAGAAGTTGGGACTCCAACCAATCGAGCCGTTGCAAGGTTGGTCGCGCCAAGACTGACAACAACCCATGGGGCACATAAATAAATATGATGGAGTAGGATATCCTTTTAAAATGTTACTCGAGGAATCCATTGCACGACAAAAGAATGAAATGATGGACAAATTTGTGCAGATCCTTCGGTGGCTGCCCACAGGAGAAGCATCTTCATCAAGCGGCCATGCAACCCCCTTCAAGGTATATGTAAATTTTTATATTCCATTATTTGAAGGACTAATAGATGTGAATGCTATGGATAAATGGTTGAATTTGCTTGAAGGGTATTTTTCGGTCCACAATTTTTTCGATAGGGAAAAGATTACTTTTGCACTCCTTAAGGTCGTCCCCCATGTTAAAGACTGGTGGGATACTTACTCTGAGAAAAATGCCATATAGGAATTTGCAATATTTGTGGTTTCCCCTACATGTTATTCCTTCCAGGATATCATTAAAGAATAATACTACCCTATTGGAAGATATGAGGACCAATATACTAAATGGACAACCCTGCGTCAAGAAAGGGACCAAATAGTACCAGATTTCACCAATATTTTCCACACCCTACGCACCAAATTGGGTATCAAAGACTCTGAGTGACATATGGTTCTCAAATACCATGTTTGTTTGCATAGATACATTCAAACAAAAATGGAGTTTTTGGACATCGCCTCATTGGGTACGACTCATAGATATGCTGTCAAGATTGAGAAGAAATTTAAGTAGAAGAGGTGAGAGTTTGGATCTGCCCACTCCTCACAACCAAAGTAGGGAAAAGACAACCCCAACCCACACAACAAGGGATAAACCAAATATGACCATTCTCAGGACAAATAGTCCAAGCCGCAACACAAGAAGGGCAATGAGAAGATGAAGGACATGGGAAATTGGTGTGAATACCATAAAATCCCTTGACACAACACTGAAGAATGCCACTCCAAGAAGTCACTCATGGTTGAGATGAAGACTTCCAGGTCAGAGGCCGATTCTAACTCCGAATCAAATCTAGAAGGAGGGAATCAAATTATTGATGCTGAACCCAGTGCTACTGTCTCTACCACCAAAGTCCAGCCAAGTGAACTAGAAGAATCAGAGGAAGGGGAATGCCTCTTTCACTCACAAATGTGGGTAATGGGGGCTCCGCTTCATTTCACTGTCGATAGTGGCAGTGAGAAGAAGCCAATCTCAGCAGAGGTCATCAAACAACTAGACCTGTTGATGACACCGCACCTGTAGCCCTACACCATCGGCTGGCTTCGCCAAGGAAGAGATCTTCGTGTCAGCCAAAAATGTCGTTTTCCCTATGACATCAAGCCTTTCAAAGACGAGCTATTGTGTGATATTTCTCCCCTTGAATTTTGTGATGTCATTTTAGGACAACCATATTTGGGGAAGAGTCATGTTGTGTATGAGTCTAGACCCCGCAATGTTATTATTACTTTGGGTAAACAATTATACATGATACCAGAGGTAGCACCGCCTACCACTATTTCTTTAATCTCTACTGAGAAATGCAGTAAGGCCATTTCACATACTGGGAAGTTCATCTTATTTGTGATCCATGCTCATAGTAAGCCGAAGGTCGCTGCCACATCCGTAGCCTCTACATAGAGCCTCTCTTTGCAGTAGAAACAAGTGGACATGTTCGTGGAAGAGTACAGAGACATCTTCTCCTCACCCACCAGGGTATTGACGCACTGCCAAGTTAAGCATCCAATTGATCTAACCCCCGATGCACCTCTGCCTAATGGACCATTTTATCGTCACTCGCTGATGGAAAATGATGAAATCAAGTGTCAGATCTAAGAGCTTCTTCAAAAGGATCACATCAGACCCATCTCTTGGGGGCTTGGGCTATACTCACCTTGGCCCATAGGTTGGCGATCTCATATATCCTTATCCTTGGAGACTCTAAAGTTAATATTGATTGGTTGAACAATGTTGGTTCCTTGCAGGTATGCTCTATCGAATGCTGGAAAGAGCGAGTGATTGAACTAAAAAAACTTTTCACTACAGTCACCTTTGATCATGTCTATAGAGAAGATAATCAGGAGGCAAATTTTCTTTCCAAAAAGGCTCTTACAGATCCACTTGGAACCATTATCTACTATCAGCTTAACAATGGACATGAGGGACCAACCTACCACTTGAAACTTTTCTAGCATGGATGATTATCTTTTGATTTTGGTTACTAGAGACTATGGAAGTCTTAGTATTTTTGGGGCACTGATAAGTGGATAGACTCTTTGTAATTGAATATGTTAGTGGAGTAGCAGACCTTTCTATTTGGCTACAGTTTTTTTGGTTTTTTTTGATCAAAATGTAATAGATATCTTTTTAATTAAAGCTATCTCAAATGGAGTAATATGAAAATGCTTGGCCTTGAACTATAAAAAACTATCGACAATGTAAACTGATTATATTTTCTAATATAATGCACAATTTTCATGTGGAAAAAATTATAAAAAAGGCAAATTAAAAATTTAAAGAAAACTTTGACTCCTAGACGTACTAAATAATATTTTCTCCTAAGGTCATTTTAAACCATACAAGACATGTAATTTTAAATCAATGAACACTGTAAACCATACAAGACATGTGATTTGAAATCAATGAAATACGAGAATTGCTATGGATTTTTAAGATCGTGAATATGGGTTTTAACCATCGTTATTTAATATTTTGATGAATGCTCTAAAATATGTGATGGTGTTGCTCCTTGCTCTATGTTCTGTTTTCTTAGTGTTTTCAATAATAAATTGACTATTTATTGTTTATTGTTTAGTATTATGAGTATTTAAAAAAAATAAAATCAGTTTAGTTGAAGAATTTTAAAGAGTATAAAATATTGATGAATATATAGATTAGTATAAATTTATTTTAATTTGGATTATTATAAGTTGAAATGGTTCAAATTTTTTAAGTTTAATTTTTTTTTTCATTTAAAAAAACTTTTTATCTTTGAGGGATTGACACCATTTTAGTACTTACTATGTATATGGAAAATCTCCCTGTTGGGAAGTCTACAATTTTTGGAATATTGAAAGCTCAACATCAAGAACAACTTATAAACTCATTAAAGGTACCACATGTCAGGTTTCAAGGATTGAACTTGGATGCTTACTATGGGGCCTCATATTGTTTTGAGCAGTACATTATTAAAATGTTTTAGTCATAATAATTTTTTAACTTTTAATCACTTTATTTATATATAAAGTTGACATTAAAATATTTTACATTATATGAATATTTATTATTTTAATGTCTTTGGATTTAGTAAAAATTCTCTATTAAAAAAAATTATATTTTGATTTAAAAAAACCTAATTTTTCATTTTATATATCTCATACCATTTAGGCTAAACTCAATTGACAATTCTTACTATGAATCTAATATCGTTTTGAGCAATACATTATTAAAATGTTTTAGCCATAACAATTTTTTTACTTTTAATCACTTTATTTATATATAAAGTTGACATTAAAATATTTTATATAAATATTTATTATTTTAATAACTTTGAATTTACTAAAATTTCTTTATTAAAAAAAATTATATCTTAATTTAAAAAAACCTAATTTTTCATTTTATATATCTCGTAAACATTTAAAAATTAAAATTTTCAAAATTTTAATTCTAAAATAAATTTTATTTATTTTATAAATATTTAAAATTTCTAAAATCTAATTGGAAAATGAATGTTTATAATTTCAAAAAACTAATTTCATTTTATATATCTCATAAACATTTAGAAATTAAAATTTTCAAAATTTAAATTTAAAAATAAATTTTATTTATTTAATAAATATTTAAAATTTCCAAATGTTTATAATTTCAAAAATCTAATTTCATTTTATATATCTCATAAATATTTAAAAATCAAAATTTTCAAAACTTTAATTAGAAAATAAATTTGATTTATTTTATAAATATTTAAAATTTCCCAATTAAATTTTTCAAAACTATAATTAGAAAATAAATTTGATTTATTTTATAAATATTTAAAATTTCCAAAATCGAATCGGAAAATGAATGTTTATAATTTCAAAAATCTAATTTCATTTTATATATCTCATAAACATTTAAAAATTAAAATTTTCAAATTTTTATTTATTTTATAAATATATAAAATTTCAAAAATTTAATTGGAAAATGAAGGTTTATAATTTCAAAAATCTAATTGGGAAATAAATGTTTATAATTTCAAAAATCTAATTTCATGTTATATATCTCATAAACATTTAAAAATTAAAATTTTCAAAATTTTAATTCGAAAATAAATTTTATTTATTTTATAAATATTTAAAAATTCCATAATCTAATTGGAAAATGAAAGTTTATAATTTCAAAAATCATATCTCATAAACATTTAAAAATTAAAATTTTCAAATTTTAATTCGAAAATAAATTTTATTTATTTTATAGATATTTAAAAATTCATATAAACATTTAAAAATTAAAATTTAAAAAAATTTATTTTGAAAATAAATTTTATTTATTTTATAAATATATAAAATTTCAAAAATCTAATTGGAAAATGAATGTTTATAATTTCAAAAATCTAGTTGGGAAATGAATGTTTATAATTTCAAAAATCTAATTTCATATTATATATCTCACAAACATTTAAAAATTAAAATTTTCAAAATTTTAATTCAAAAATAAATTTTATTTATTTTATAAATATTTAAAAATTTTAAAATCTGAGAAATGAAAGTTTATAATTTCAAAAATCATATCTCATAAACATTTAAAAATTAAAATTTTCAAAATTTTAATTCGAAAATAAATTTTATTTATTTTATAGATATTTAAAAATTCGAAAATCTAGCCCCGGATGGGGTGACATGCGACAACTCCTCGCCACCTGGTTCAGCACTGAGCCACAGCATAAATGATGATGGCCGCCACCCATCCGCCTTGCATTTACGATGGTAGACAACCATTACAACCGATATACGGAGGAGGGACACCTCCCTCGTGCGAAAACTCTCGCTCACAACGCACTCAGCATGACAGGGTCTATGGATAGCC
>ML779220.1:673350-698315 GCA_009831015.1 Picea engelmannii
TGAATAATTATTACATTTCTCGCGAGAGAACTATTAAGGCGACAACCAGTTTTATTACCACGCTCATGAAATATGAAACGCTCATGCAATATGAAACTCGGGGACAGCTGAAATACGAGGACAACTAAGGAAATCGACGGTAGAGAATTAACTGAAACACACCGACAGTTGAGAAAATCTGTGTCGAAAATGAAACACGCAGACAATAAAATGAAACTTATGGGCAGCCAGAAAATGAAACCCCTGGATAGTTGAGGAAATCTAAACGTGGTAATCTCAAAGGTTAATCATTTAAACGTGGCAATCATATAGTGCTATAGTAATTTCTTAATATGATTAGGTAAATGTTAAAAAATAAAGGTTAACAGATGCATTCAGAAATACAAGGAAGTTATGAAGAGTAAATCACATTCATTGATTTGGGAGGACGACTAAGAATATGCCAGCATCTTCAATTGTTAACCATCAGATTAGAATTTTAGATTAAAAGGTGATTAATTGTGCCCATTKCCAATAGGTATACGCCTTTCGACGTAACTTTCGGCGTAATTAAAGACAAATCAAAGTCAAAAAAATTAAATGAAACAAAAAAATTATAAAAAATTAAAACCTCTCACATCGAAGAAAAATCAAAGTTAATGTAATGTAGTACAGCTGTAAAAAAAATTAAATGAAAAAACAAATTTAAATGAAAATAAATAATTATAAAAAATTAAAATTAAATTATAAAAATTAAAATTAAATTATAAAAATTAAATTATAAAAATTAAATTAAAATTACATAAATTAAAATAAGTTGAATAGAAAAATATAAAGTCAAATTTAATTTAAAATAGAAAAATCAAAATTAAATTAAAATAAGTTTAAGAGAGATAGATAAAATATATAGTCAAATTTAATTTAAAATATAAAAAAAATAAAATTATTCTATTTATAAAATAAAAAATGATTAGTAATATTGTATAAAATAAAATAAAAAATTATAATGAATTAAAAAAAAAAATTCTGATGAATGAAAGTAAAATAAATAAATAAATAAAATTAGACAAATTTGTTTTTGCAAATCTAAGTAAATGGACATTAGATAATTAAGTAAATTTGTCTTAGCTAATTAAATTTAAAATATAATTAAATTACAATTTATTAAATTTGTTCATAAAAAATATGTGATATCTATAAATATAGTGTATAGCAAATGTTTTTATGGTAAATTTTGAAATAAAAAAAATTAACTCACAAATGTTCAAGATAGAGTAAATGTTTCATGACAAATTTTGAAATAAAATAATTTAATTCCAATATTTTTATGATTTTTATTAACAACATTAATTCTCATTCACCCGTTAGGGAGTATGCTAGTTAAGAAAGTCTCTTGTAACACGTCCACTTCACTGATTCCTCTAATGACCAAAAAAACAAAAAAAAAAGTTATACCAATGCTTCTAGGTCATAAGTCTTCTGTTAGGTGGGTTTTATAACATATTCATGATTTTATTAATTTTTAGTGGAGTTGACGTTTTTATGGGTATATTTTCCTATCAATTTTGTCCTAAATCCAATAAAAAATTGTTGGAACTTCAGATTTGAGTGATTGAATTTATATAGTTCAAGTGTCCCAAGAATTTTCAAAGTGTTGAATCCGTTTATGTATTCGAAAATGCAATTTAAACAACAAAAAATGACGATATCACCAAGATCTATTTCACTGAATTCGGATGAAGATATTCAAAAATCAATATTTAGACAATGCCATTTTCAATAAGCCCTTTATGTTAGTTATAACATTGCCACACATAATTTAATTGAGTTTTGAAAAGCCTTTAGTTCCCTTCATTCAACAATTGAGTTTTGAAAATCCTTTAGTTCCCTTCAATCAACAATTGTCACCTACTCATATATAGAATTCAACCACATTACATGTTGCTCCTCTCTTTTCACATTGTCTCAAGCTGCGGTAATGAGATGTTATATTTGTAATTGGTATAAATTTCAATTGCATGAGCTTGTGTTGGCTTTGAAGGGCACTAGTATTCATCCATGTCTGTCTCAATCTCATAGCAGCAACCAAATGATGAGAACAAGGACCCTAATGCATGTCAAATGTTCTCTATAATCTTAACACACAACTAAAATGAAGCGCAACCTTGTTATGTTCATTGTGATTTTTTTTAACCTTATTTCAATGTGTTCTGATATTGAGTAAAGTTGTCCTAATTACCTGCATGGGAATGCCAAATAGCATGAGATAAGGGGTAATCATACTTGATGCAGGAGCATCATAGTCATCTTGGAGGTGACACGGTGAAGGTGGCTACGGTACGTGACAGAGCGGTTACAATAATGATTAAATGTTGTAGGAAATAAATAGCGATATAACGTGATATAACATGACATAGTGCGAGAATAACAACATTGTTGTAGATCAAATGAATGTTGCAGGGTGTGGCAGTGCAGTAGATGGGGCACTGCTACAAGAGGGACATAAACATGTTTATTTGATTGACAGGTTGTTGCACAGGACAAGTGTGTGGAAGGAGAACACAAACCGTTATAGAAGGAAATGACACGTGGATGAAGAGCGTATTTTTGGGGAAAGCTAGAAGGTCCTGTGCAGGGAAAGAGTCGTCGAGGGAAGGATGAATCTGGAAGGTGAAAGGGAATGAAGAGTCTGCTAGGAAACTAAAGGGAATAGTTTCTAAAGGAATAAAACACAACATCGAAGAGCTTGCACGGGGCTTGCAGAGGCAACAAGATAAAAAGTCACGCGATGAGAGAGAGAAGTGATTGAGGTTTCCATGGCCATCAACTTGGCAACCCAACATATATTGTAAGCTAAGCTCGTATCAGACCATGGAGTTGATCTATTGTATTCTATAAGAAATGAATAAAAGATAGGGTTTTTCAGAATTACCCTTGTGTCTGTATGGATGAAATGTTGTATGATGTTATATTGTTGTGTTATTGACATGAAATGATGCAAGTTAAATGCCATTGTTGAATGAATAAATCCCAATGGGGAATAATATGTTGTGTTATTATGTTGCAGGTGAGCACAAGTATATGGAAGGTAGTGCATGGAATTGTGATCATCTGTAGGTGTATGTGGTTTTGAGAGAGACAATCTAGAGGATTGATGATTCCCTATAGATGTGCGAGGATCCCTAAATTTGTGAAATAACCCTCGTTATAGAATTTAAGAAGTACAATGTGGTGGTGAGACCTCATTGGAATGTGCTTGTGAGAATGGGGGTGGTTGTTTGAATAAATTTGAGCACAAAGATGTTTGATCACAAAAGAATGTCCGTGTCTCATAGATCTAAGAGGTTTGCATACATAGATGCGTTCCATGTGATAAGTTAACCATTGATTCAGGATTGTGTGGCACAATCAAAGGGTGATGTTGCATTGACAATAACACAAAGGATTATGAGTATAAGTTGTGGTGCATTATGTCGATGTGTGTTTTGTGTTGTAGCAAATATGTGTTACACCAGAGATGTGTTGCAACGAAGACATGTCACAACAGGATATGAGTTCCAGGAAGAGGAATGACTTGTGTTGCAACGAAGACATGTCACAACAGGATATGAGTTCCAGGAAGAGGAATGACTTGTGTTGCAACATAGGTGTGTTGCAGTAGAGGTGTGTTACAACAGAGACATGTTGCAACAAAAGGAATGTTGCAGCATGAGGCATGTTGTAGTAGGAGGTGTGTTACAAAAGATATGTGTTGCAACAGAGGCATGCCATAGAAGAAGACATGTTGCAACATGAGACATGTTGCATCAGAGGAGTGTCACAGTAGAAGATGTGTTGAAGTAGGAGGTGTGTTGCAATAGAGACATGCTGCAATAGAGGTGTATTACAATAGAGATGTGTTGCAGTAGAAGATGTGTTGTAGCAAGAGACAAGTTGTTGCAAGTGAATGCACCATTTTCTAGTTAATACAGGTCGGTGTTCTGAGGAGCATCTATTTACTAGTGCTATGGGGAAACATACGTGGATATTTGAGAGAAGATGCACAACCCTAGAGTTGGGGCATGATCGGGTTGAAAAATAAGGGGGATGTAGCAATGAGTAAGAAGCATTAGGTAAACCGTGGTCCTAGTTATGCACAACTTAAGAAATGTTTTGTTGCATATGTACTCTGATGGCAGGGGGTGGAGGCCCACTACATCAAGTTGTATCAGAGCATGGTTCAACTCTGGGATGGAAGAAATTGCAAGGGTATCAAGTTAGCTTCAACTATGGGATGGAAGAATTGCAAGGATTTGAGAGTTAGTTACACTCTCGAGGATTAGTTTCCTAATAGTATCCCTATGTAACCATGATAGAAAGAATACCTAGGAAAACATTGGTTCATCTTGTGTTTGTTGAAGGAAGAATGGTGGGAGGAAGTGCTGGAGAAGAGGCTTGTAAAGGGTAGTCTAGCTGAGGGATACAAACCAACTTCTGAGCAGGTCGAGAAGGTGCAAGAATCGAGAGTTAAAATGGAGAGGATGGAGTGGTAGTAGATGTTAGAGTGAAGTTGTTGAATGGGAAGGGATTGAAGTTGTGAGAAGATAGCCAAGAAAAACAAATTGCATGAATGATGCAGGAGCATCTCTCCACCTCAGCCATCTAGCCAGCCAACCATGCCAGCGAATTCAAAATCGCGCATTTAAGGGAGGCACAACCTCATTTAAATTTGAAATGAATGTAATTTAATGTCTTAGGCTGGTGAGCCATAGAAGCCGTGCCTTTGAGCAGGCATTAGGTAGATCAGATTTAATGCCAGATTGGTTGAGATCTAGATCCAGACGCTGGACTAGACATCCATTGATTGTAATTTATTAGAGTAGGTAGACCTGGAGGGAAGTGCTCAATGAGCCCCTCAGGTAAAAGAGATTTTCAGATCTCATTTTGAGTTAGTGGAGCTGTAGATAAGATATATTGTAGAGGAGAGAGGAGCCAAGACCTTGTTACAGGCTGTGCTCAAGAACACATTGTAAAGATACAAGCATTTTTCCATTTTTAATATATAATCATAAGCAGTTTTTCCTGCATGAGTTCTGCATTATATGCATGCCTGTGAGTGTCCATTATATGCTGTATTTGTGTGTTGTTATCATGCAATTGCAGAGGATGTTTTATTTCAGGAGAAGGTCTTTGAGGCTTCACACCAGGAGGGTGTGACAGAACGCCGCAAGTTCTGAGAGCCGTGCATAGGAGGATGCACTTATGAACTCGACGGAGTCATACAAAGGGGTGCTGAGGCACATAAGCTGAAGTCAACGACTCAAAGGAAGAAGACCTCAAGGTTGCTGAATACCTTGGTGGCAAGGCTGTGTGAGAGGAAACACAGTTGCAGACAAAATTCTGCTGGGAATTCTGTAGAGCTCCGCCAAGTGGGCATTGAGCATATGCACGGGTTGCGTTGGAGAAGAACTCTGCTAAGAGTTAGAATAAGAAACCAGAATCACTGAGGATTCTGTGAGAAGCTCTTCTAGGTGGGCATTGAGCCAGTGCAAGGAGTGCACAGAGGAAGGAACTCCATTGTGGGTTCAGACAGAAGGAACCAGAATCACTAAGGGTTCTGAGAGCTCATGTCAGGAGGGCATTGAGCAAGTGCATAGAGGCACAGGATAGAGGAGATAGAACTGCTAACCATTCTGTGGAAGAGATACTTCACCGGGAGGGCGTCGAGGAAGTGTGCAGGCAGACACAACAGTGAAGAGAACTCTTTGAGTTCTGGATTTGAAGGAAGGGTCCACTGAGGGAGCCTTCACAGGGTTACTGAACACTCAGAGACTCAGCCAGAGATCGCTAGAGCAGACGAAGAAGCTCAGGATGGATAGCACTAGTGAGTGCATCTAAAGACTCTGCAAGGAGTGTAGGAGTCAGAGGAATCCTTTGAGGATTCGATAGGAGAAGAAAAGCTCAGGAGGAGTAAGCGTTTGTGCATGCACGGCAAGGCTTGAGGTTGTGGAGCTCGCAGAGGAGCAGGCAAAGGTCAAGACCTTTGAAAGGTTGAAATTCTTCCAAGTCTCGAAAGAACGCGCGAAGCTTAGGAGGGAGCAACAACAGCCGTTGGATCGGCGGATAGAGAGATCTGGACCGTCGAGGAGTTTACGTCCAGGAGGAGCTCAGGGGAGCTGACAGAAAGAGGATACCGACAGCCGTCGGATCTCACATAGAAATCCCGACAACCGTTGGATCAGGAGAAGGCGCACGAAGTTTAGCCTCAGGAGGAGGAGTGCACAAGGAGAACAGATCTGGGTCGTCAGATCTGGGCAAGAATCCCGTCAGCCGTCAGATCTGTGGGAGCTGCGGGGAAAATAAGCCTCGTGAACAAGGAGAGAAGTCCCGAAAAGAGCTAGAGCCATCGGGATATTGGCCATCGGGAGATCGGGATTCTCGAGGTCGTAAGGATCGGGACCCCTCAGGTCTTGAAACAACGACAAGATCTTAACCGTCCGTTCAGAGGGACAGGTGTCGGAGATCCAGGACGCATCAGCACATCGCCAATCAGGAAATCGGAGTTCCCAGGGTCAAAAGAACCAGGACATCGGAAGTCCCGAAATCCCGACGAAATCGGGACCATCCGTTGGAGGGAGGAAATGTGGCGGAGATCGAACAAACCGTCGGGATATCGACACCCAAGGTTTGGAGTGGACATAGGATTCTTTCATCGGGGTTTAGGAAACTCTGAATCGCAACATTGGATCAGGACCGTCCATCAGGAAGGACGCGTGGAAGCGATCGAGCGCCACCGGGAGAAGCTCGACAGGAGACTTCATCGGAGAATTGGGAATCGGGATATCGGAGATCCCGTGAGCAAAGGATTCGTGCACTTTTGAATTCGCGATCCGTGAAACCCCGATGAGTGGGGGCCAACTGTCACTACAGCAGAGCAGGAGGACAGAGGCATAGTGGAGGCCAGCTGTCAATGATTTGGAGGAAGTCGGGGATCGACATATCGCGAATCCCATGGGTGTATGCATCTTGGCATCACAAACCCCGAAACCCCGACGAGGTAAGGTTGTGGTCACGGGATTTGGTCGTATGAGTGGGAACTTAGCCGACAGGGCTAGTGTTCAGAGGAAAGGTGCTCGTCGGGAATCGGGGATTGGAGAATACAATGACTCTCGACAACAGGAAGCACAAAACCCCGAAGCCCGATAATAGTTTCTCCCGTGGGGAAATTGTTCACGGCCTAAGCAGAGGCGTGAGGAGAGAGGAAAGGACCTGTGGACTGAATCGGGTTTTTGAGCCGAGGATTCAGGCAAGGAATCTAAAGAGCCAAATTAGGCTTAGCAGAAAGGGGGTTTGAAATCGATCCTGTGAGCAAGAGGTCAGGTGAAGAGACCCTGCGGGGTGTTAGGAAGGACCTCGTCTGCGTCAATGAAGGAAAGTCTAGAAGGTTGTTGCCAAGAAGAAAGTATTTGAGATAAATGACTGCTAGAGATAGATGGTAGTTGTGGTGGCAATTATCCATGACTATTATCTTGAGATGAAAGAGGCAATGTGGGTCATGAGAGGATTCATGAGATGGTAGTACATGGTGGAAGTTATCCATGATTTTTATCTTGAGATGAAAGTATAGTCACTGGAAATGAGTGAGCGTGGCTGCAAGAGGAATGCAGTCAGAAGGTTTTCTAGATTGGAGATTGGGATCATATGTTTTAAGGAGAATGATGGTAGTAGTGAGTGCATTGTTACTGGATGGTGGCTAGAGGTTTTGAGTGGACCTGAATCTAAGATAAGTGAGGATGAAAAGAGATGAAAAAATTATAACAGTGGATAATAGAGACACTTGTGGTTGTGTTAGATGTAATAAAGAAAAGGAGTGAGTGAAGACGAAGTCCTTTGTTTTGACCTTAACATATTATTTGCTTGTTTATAGGAAGAAGGGAAATTTGTGTCTACAAATGGAAGCGAATGTACTTGTCTAAGAAGAAGATGCAATAGAATGCTGAGGTGCAAGAGAATAAATTGCAAAGATTACAACGAATTGCAGGATCAAAGATGTTGCAGATGATGAAGATGTCTGAAGAGAATTCCCAAGTAGAAGATGATGTCGTGAAGATGAGTGACCTGGGAGGAACCATGAGGGAAGTTGTTGAGTTGAAGATGGATGATGTATAGTCTAGAAGATGAGGAAGTTGATGAAGATGTTGTTGATAGAGAAAGAGAGAAGATTTAAAATCTCATAAGGAAGAAGACATGATGCAAAAGAATGTTAGAAGGATTGAAGGTTGTCGATGATCAAATGTGAAGGTGTTGTGTGAAGAAGAAGACTCTTGAAGGGATGCCTTTGGTAATTTTTCAAGAATTTGAATATGATGATAGAATCACCAACTAAGGCAACCTACATGTGGTTGTGGATTAAGTTAAAGGAGGTGTAATATGGGAGCATGTGACTCCATGCTGTGTGGATTTGAGCATGAGTGGGTGGTTGCACCAAAGGCACTTAGTACACTGCATGAGAAAGGGGAGTGGGATGTCATGGATGGGATGTGACTCAGATCAAGTTGTGTAGGTGATGGATGACTAAGGAGCACATGGCCAGTGTTCATGATTATAAAGGAAGAGAGATAGTGAGGGTAGTAGTAAAGGAAGTTGAGTTTCAACATGAATAAGATCAATTTTCCAAATCTCCATGACGAGAGTATTATTGTGTTGTTGTAGATGGAGGTGCATTAAGGGACAATAATGAGTTGGAAGAAAGAGTGTGCAATAGAGGAAGATGTCTTGTAGATTGACATGTATAACAATGAATATGTCTTGTAGATTGACATGTATAGGAGTGCAACAATGATGAAAATTACATTGAGAAGTTGTAGATGTGAATGGTTTACCTCATAATCATGAGGGCATGCTTTCTTAAAAACCTAGAGAGTTTGACGCAGGAACATAATGGTCATCCTAGAGGTGACATGGTGAAGGTGGCTACAATATGTGAAAAAGTAGTTACAACAATGATTAAGTGTCGTAGGAAATAATTAGTGACAGAATGTGGGAAGTAACAACAATGGTGTAGATCAAATGAATGTTCTAGAGTGTGGAAGTGCAATGGATGGGGCACTACTATAGGAGGGTGGTGTAGACATGTTTATTTGATTGACAAGTTGTTGTAGAGGACAAGTGCATGGAAGGAGAATGCAAACCATTGCATAAGGAAATGATGCATGGATAAGTAGTGTGCTATTGGGGTAATATGGAAGGTCTTGTGTAGGGGAAGAGCCACCAAGGGAAGTAAAAATTTAAAGCTAGAAGGTGAAAGGGCATGATGAGTCCACTAGGAAAATGAAGGAAATAGTTTCCGAAGGAATAAAATACAACATCGAAGAGATTGCAGGGGGCTTGCAAAGGTAATAAGAGAACATGTTGTGTTGGACAATGAGAAAGAGAAGTGGTTGAGGCTGCCATGACCTTTGGCTTGACAACCCAAGGGAGATTGTAAGCTCTTATCCAATCATGGATCCGATCTATTGTATTCTACAAGAAATGAATAAAAGATAGGGTTTTGCAAAATTACCCTTGTGTGTGTATGGATGAAATGTTGTTGTGTTATTGACATGAAAGGATGCAAGTTAAATTCCATTGTTGAATGAATAAATCCTAGTGAGGAATAGTATGTTGTTTTACTATGTTGTAGGTAAGAATGGGTCTGTGGAAGGTCGTGCATCGAATTATGATCATTTGTAGGCGTATGTGGTTCTGGGAGAGACCATATGGAGGATTGATGATTCCCTATAAATGTGTGAGGATCCATGAATTTTTGAAATAATCCTCATCATAGAGTTTAAGAAGTGTCGTGTGGTGGTGAGAGCTCAATGGAAGGCGCTCATGAGAATGAGGGTGGTTTTCTAAATAAATCTTAGCACATAGATGTCTGATCACAAATAATTTTTGTGTCCCATAAACCTAAGAGGTATTGACATGGAGATGTGTTCCCTGATCGATAATTTAACCATTGATTTAGGATTGCGTGGAACAATCCAATGGTGATGTTGTGTTGATGGTAGCACAAAGTATTGTGAGTATAAGTTGCCGTGGAATGCATTATGCCGATGTGGGTTTCATGTTGCACCAGAGGTGCATTACAACACATATGTGTTGCAACAAAGATGTGGCATAGCATAAGATGAGTTGCAAGAAGATGAATGAATTGTGTTGCAACATAAGATGTGTTGCAATAGAGGTGTGTTGCATCATAGATGTGTTGCAGCAGAAGGCTTGTTATAGCAGGAGGTGTGTTGCAGTAGGAGGCATGTTACAATAGAGAGGTGTTGCAACATAGACATATCATAGAAGAAGATGTGTTGTAGTAGGAGACATGTTGCATTAGAGGCATGTCACAATATAATATGTGTTGCAATGAGAGACATGTTGCAATAGAGATGTGTTGAAACATAGGTGTATTACAACAGAGATGTGCTGCAACATGATATGTGTTGAAGCATGAGATGAGTTGTTGCAAGTGAATGTGTCATTTTCTGGTTAATACAAGCCAGTGTTATGAGGAGCATCTATTTACTAGTGCTACAGGGAAACATACATTGATATTTGAGAGACGATGCACAACCCTAGAGTTGGGGCATGATCATGTTGACAAATAAGGGGGATGTAGCAATGAGGAAGAAGCATTAGTGAAACCGTGGTCCCAATTATGCACAACTTAAGAAATGTTTTGTTGCATATGTTCTCTGATGGTAGGGGGTGGAGGCCCACTACATGAATACCACTCCCTTTCTTTAGATGAATTTGTCTTCAAATCTAGTAGGAACTATGTTGGAAGTTATAGTTCCACTTTTGTGATGGGAATTTCACCTCTGTGAGTTTTGGCCAATTTTAAGACGACCTAAATAGTCAATTTTTCGAAAAATCGATAAGGACATGTGGAACTTTGACTCGTCGAAAATGGGATGATTTGAGTGCCCCATAGTCAACACAATGCCAAATCCCAATTTAAATTATAACCTAGATATTAGGGTCAAGAATTTTTGTTTCACATAGTAAAACCGACAAGTTGTTCATGAGAGGGAAAAGCAAATCCAAATCTCACATGCAAAATAAATTTTCCATATCTTAAATCTACTTAGAATAGGATCACATAATGGTGAGAGGTACAAACTTCAATGATCAAAATAACTTTTAAAACCCGTTGCTAGTGCATTAAACTTCACATTAATATTAACATTACAAATATTGCATTAAATAGTAATATGAATAGTACATCAAAAGAATATCAACATTACACATATAATTAATGAAAACAAATAATACAAAATATACTAACATTACAAGTATAATTAATGAAGAATATAAATAATATTAACATTGCAAATATAAATAATGAATACAAAGATAAGAAGTTAAACTTAACATGACAAACATAATTAATAAAAATAAGGAAAAAAAAAACTGAATTTCAATGCTAGTGCATTAAATAGTAATTTGAATAGTACATCCCAAGAATATTAACATTACAAACATTAACTAACAATATGAATAATACATCTTACTCATATTAACATTATAAATATAATTAATGAAGATAAATAATAAGAAGCTAAACATCATTGCTAGTTCATTAAATAGTACTATGAATAATAATACATCCCACTAATATTAACATTACAAATAAAATTTGATAAGTAATTATTTAGATTTACTTATCAAATTATGCATATTTATGAAGTCCTGTAACTATGTGATGACCTCCTAGATGTATTTATAGTGACTATGCAATGGTAATCATGGATTTCTTTAATGGAATGATAGTGACAATACCTTGTAGGATGACTACTTAGGTTAGTTATTCTTTGAACATTAATTTATGAGTAGAATAATGTTATTTTCATAGAAGTGTTGTTGGGTACGTTGAGGGATTGACTAGAGCACTTTCATCTCAATTAGGACGTTGGGAATGTGTCTACAAAGATTCATTGATACGTGATGTTAGTTTCAAAGCTTCATCAACCCTATGCATACTAGAGAATGATTGATCAATTTTCCCAATTTCAAGGAAAATGAAAGCATGATCAACAATCAAATATATTTACCTCAAAAAATCATCTTTGTGGGTGGATGCGTAACATTTTTTCTTGTTATATACGAGCTCTCAAGAGTATAGTTGGTTAACAAGGCTGCAATAAGGAGGCAACAATGATCTAGCTCAAGGCTTTTTTATTAAATTTCTTTCTAGCCAAGGCTATAGTGACTAGTTATGTCAACTTCATTCACAAGTAATATAACTTTAAACTTTTCAATAAAATTATATTAATTCCCAAATCCCAGCCATTTATGTTGGGATAAAACACATCATCGTCACATCCTACATGATGGAAGAAAATTAAAGTTTATTTGTATTTCCACTACAAGGAAGTAATTTGCTAAGCATGACAAACTGGATGTTCGAGGGAATATTGTCAAAGGAAATGCAATGAGCAATGTTTTGGATAAGAATTGTGGATTTGGAATAAGATTAGTGTTCTAGGACAATGTGATGAAAGAAAGGGGAATTTAGGAAGATCAACATGGTAGAACATAGGACATTGGAACTCGAGAGGTCCTTGAGTTTGCAAGGGAAACACCTAGAGACCATAACTTAGTATTAAGATTCTCTTCATAATTTAGTTGGTGTGGTTAATAGTTCAATGGATAGTGAAACCATTCAAGTTTCATTGATCGATACAACTCTTGATGTATGTCTTTTGATGGTACATGTATATATCGTCTAGGAACTTTGACCAACATGAAATTTGATTGATAAGAATTCTAACTAACATAAACTTTGACAAAAAAGAACTTTGATGAAGTAACTCGAATCAATAAACATTGGTCAAAGTCTTGTTATTCGCAATACCATGGAACTTCTATTCTTGAGAAATTAGATGCATGGAACTATGATCAATGGGAATTCATCTAGAAAAATGGCTGACAAATTTGATGAAAGAGTTATGAATGATAGTAGCTATGAAAAATAGGAACTTTGACAAAGGAATTATGACCAACAAACATGGGTAAGGGTTCATGTCAGTCAAATTTCTTGACCCCTGAAAATATGATCAACATGAACTCTTAGCAACAATGAAACTCCTAATGAGTTCCTATTTTCCTTCATTTAGCTTTCCTTTGTTAGTCACCTTTCTTCATTTGTCAAAGTTCTTCTTGTTCCTTCTTCTATTAGAGTTCCTATCAGTAAGAGTTCTTGTTGGTTAGAGTTCCAGGGAACTTTCCTTACCAGGAACATTGGCTAGTAAACTATGAAGGAACTATGACCAATAAGAACTTTGACCAAGAAAGGGACCATTATTAGAGGAACTCTATGATAGGAGCTATGCTGAAGGAAATATGATATAAGGAACTATGGTTCATATATAAAGGATCATGTTCACTTAAGGATGGGCCCACCCCTTAAGGGTTTATTCTTGGTTCTTTATCACACCTAAATGCTTGTAATAGATGACCTTCATTGTCATTTTCTTGTTCAAACAACATTTCACAACAAATCAACTACAAAGTGTTCACATTGCTCATTTTAATTACTAAAATTATATATATAATTGGTATAACATCATAAATCTCATGTGTAAAAATGGAGTGGACTTTGTGGTTGAAGGCTTGATGTATTCCTTCTTAGGGTTCTTCCATGTGGCGAAGCTCTATCCACATATGTTTGAAATATAAATATAAATTAGAAAACATGAAAAAATAATTTTTTTAAACCTCCACATCGCAAGAAATCAATGTTTTTGTTTAAAAATGTAACTGTAAATAATTCAACATAATTCAATTTAAATTGTAATTTCATAAATTCAAAATAGATTCTAAAATTGTATTTTGATAAAAATTTGCAATTCCAACAATCAAAATTGCAATTCCAACAATCACAATTTGTTATTTTAGTAATAAAAGATTGCATTGTTAACAATTAGAAATATGCAACATAAGCAATGTTGAAATTAGAAATTGTAATTTCAACACTTACAAATATTCAAAATCAACAATAAAAAATGATAATTCCAATAACAAAGTGAACTATAGTAAAAAATTTCAATTTCAACAACAACTTTATCGATCATAAATTTCAATATCAATGATTAGAAGTCATAATTTCAAGAATACAAATTTAGGAGTTTAACAATCATAAAATTGACTAATATATAAATTGCAATTTCAACAATAAAACTATATAATCACAACAAACTGATCCAAATTGGATCTTCATCCAACATACTTTGTAAAATTGTAATTATTATTATTTATTTACGTTTCTCTTTTAGGAAAAATTAGAAGTGGAAACAAACCATGTGACAGTTGTAGTTGGCCTTCCAAAGAAGACACATTAAAAGAAAGAACGTTGAAGCAAAGAGAGGAATGAAAGGGAGATGCAAGGAAAAAAAGGGAAGGACAACAACATAAATAGAAGCTCGAAGATGGAAACCTGCTTGATGTTGAATGGACGAAGGAGTTAATGTTCCTATTCACTCTAAGTGAAGGTGTCTTTGAGCCTTGGCCTCTGCAATTTTGTATTGTCAGTGAGTAACAATACACATAGTCTGTATATCACTCACCCCTTTGTAATTTTCTCTCAAGCATAATAAAATTCCCATTTAAATGTTGATGTTTGTGAGTTAACACATTTTGTTCTTTGGGTACTTTTGTTATGAGTTGCAGTGCTCTATGCATACTTTGTTGAAGTAAATTTTCATCCTATATCACCTGTGCATATAGTTTATTATTGTTGGGAACATTTTCGACTTTCCGGGGCATTTTCCTTTGCCCATAAATTATAGATGTATTATATTTTGAAGTTTGGGGTTGTCAGGGCATTTGTTAGCTACCCAAGAACCATATACATGTTTTAACAATTCTCCTGCCACCAATTTCTCCCTCTATGCATTTTTCTTTATTAGTGAATGTTAAAAATGGACTTCCATATGTTTTTGGTTGCTCTGGGTTGCCAAAATCTCCCTGGGCGTTTTACTACATTGTGGGTTATTAAAAATAGTCTTCCAAACGTTTTTACACACCACTAGTGATCAAATTCACCCTTAGAATCTTCTTCGCAATTGTTGTTCACTCACTCCGATGTGCAGAGGGTTTCCCTTCATTATTGGTTGTTGAATCTGCCTATTATCTTTTTTTTTTAGCCACAGGTCAACCCACTTTGACTTGGCTTCCCCTTTTGGTCGAGTTCCCTTTCTCATTCGATTGACAAGCATCCCTTGGTCGACCCAACTTGGGTAAATCTAACTTGGGTAAATTCGACTTGGGTAAATATGACTTGGATCAATTCGACTTGGTCGACTTGCATTGCTTCCTACTCGACTTGCAGATAAATGATTTTCCCTTCTCCCAGTTGACTTGTTTGTCATTTTTTCGACCTGACTATTGAGAGTTCGACTGGTCTGTCTTTTGGTCGACGTGACTATTTATTGACATATGGAAGGGATTATAACAATTCGAAGAAGATTAAGATAGAAATCAAAATTTTATTCCACAACATAATCCGTGTTGGTGAGACGAACAGGCCATAGGCCTACTGTTTACGGATTATAAACAAAAACTACTGAGGAGAAATAACAATTTTTTTTAATGAAAAAATGCAATTTCAATAATTGATTGATTACAATTTTAGTGATCATAAAATTGTAATTTTGGAAATTAAAACTATTTATTGATTGCTATAGCAATAATAAATTGCAATTTTGGCAATTAGAATTTTTAATTTCTGTAATTTCAAATGGTTGAGATAACATTTCTAATTGTTGAAATTGCAATCAATCAATAAAATAGAAAATTGCAATTACTATAATTATCAAGTTGTGGTATTTGATTATTGAAACTATAATATCCGATTGCTAGATTAGCAATAAATCAATTGTTGAAATATGATTTATGCAATCTTATCTTAGATTTACTCCCAAGTATGAATTTGTTCCCTTAAACTATGAATAGTAATGTGATCACAGAATAAGCAATATGAGCATATTCAAATGTAGTTAATGGTGGTTTAGATACTCAAATTTCAAGAGTTAAGTTGATGTTATGATATGACCAAATAATTACACTTCAGATCTAGAAAATATGGCTCACCACATTCATCAATACCATCACAATATCCCATTTACTAGTTGCAAGGAACATCATAAACCAAAATGTGAGACAATTTGAGTGATAAGTGAGTTGATTATTGTATGTGAAGTATGTCAAACTTAGATGTACATTAGTCCATAAACCATAATCAAACCATGGACATTTTCTAGTGCTTGAAGTGTAAATTTCTCTTAGAGATTAAACATTTAGAACTTAAACCATTCACATTAAGAAACCCATGATTAACTCCAATGGTTATGAAACGATTGTAGCATAAGAGACTTATCAAATTATATTTGTATAATCCTTAGTGCAACATATTTGTGACAACAATAAACACTCAAAATAATGAAGGTTTGTTTAGATCTTAAGTGTGAAAATAATTAAAATTAATCTAAACCCTCAAACCACATGAATATTCTAGCAAATGAAAGTGCAACGTTAGCTTATAAAAAGTCGTTGAGCTAAGTTTTACTCCCACATTTACAATGAGTTTGTAGTGTAGTTAGGGGAATAATATGGGGTACATAGGGAGGTACCCAAGGGGAATCATAGTAGATAAGTATTTTTATGTATCAATACCACTTTTAATAAACAAGACCTAGTGTGAATGCAATAAATGTAAGATGACTTACTATAAGTTCTCGCTTCTAGAAGGTTCCTCCTCTAAAATGTTCTTAGGTAGTTGGTAGCACTATATAAAGGGGTTCAAGCAATGTAATGGGGGAGTTGAAAAGTATTTTGTTTGGAGCGTAGCTCATTAGGAGGTTTCCCCTCAAAGAAGCTAGTGAACATGAGTGGATCCCTTCTTAAAAATGATATATTGTATGGTGTTTCCCTACCCTAAGGGTTTTCATAATAATAAAATTTATTTCCTATATTGTTCTCTAGATATTGTGTGGTGATTATATTTGCAGATCTTTGGTATTTAACAAGTGGTATCATAGCACTTTCTTTAGCCACGAAAGCAGGGAATTTTTTTCTTTATTTTGCAAATTGTTTCAAGAGAAAAAAAGAGGGTCAGGATACTCTGGAAAATTCATGTAGATTTCCATGCATAATGGAATGATGGAAGATAAATACAATAGTAAATGTATTTAATAACATATAATATTCTTCATTCGATGATAACTTTATATACATAATGTGTATATATACACATAATTGGGTAAAGTCACGTCTCTTTATGCAAAAGAGTGTGACTTTACGTTTTAATTAGTTTAAACATAATATATAAAAATATATATATTACAAGTCATCCCTCCTTGAAAAGCTTCATCCTCGAAGCATGGGCAAGGACAAATGTTTAGATATAAATACCTCATCTTCTCAAGTAGCTTCATCTTCAAGTAGGCTTTTCCATTTGATTAGATACTCATTAATTCTTCTAGAACATAGGAATTTGGTTTGTACTTCGAGGATGCCTTTGTAACACCCTGTTTCCCCTAGTCTGTAAAAATAATTATGCTGGCAAAGAACTATGACAAACTCAAAGATGTGAATGTGTGATTTTGAATGAATCTTAGTATACAAGGGACTGCTGAGAGAGGGATGTGCTGAAGAATAGACCACGATGACTGAAGAAAGGTGGTGGAAGGCACCTGGAATGGTGGCATTAACTTCCACTGAAACCAATACTATATTTGGTCTTCATTGGCCCGAAGAACCAAGAGCGGCTCGCTGGCCCCGAAATGAATTACTCGCCAGGATGGTAGGTGAAGAGGCTTCTCATGAGTTAATAAGGGATGGGAGTGAACCGCCTATCTGTGGAGGCCTTAGACCTGACCACTGTAGGGAAATTCGTGCCACATGCAACCTCGCCAGAAAAGAAAAGGCAGGTAAAAGGTGTGGAAAGAGGGACGCGAGGGGGGGATCGCAGAAAAGAGATCGGAAGAACTCTGGAACAAAATACAGAGTGAGCGATAGCAGAGAAGAAGGAGAGTAACCTTCGTTCTCGATTGCTGAAGAACCGAGACAGAGAGTCTCAAGCATCGTGGTCTAGCTCGGGGGTGGCTAGTGGTAAATCCATTCAGAGTCACTAAGCCTACGGTTGGGTGGAAACGAGCACCCCTCTCAGCAGTTGCATCACACCTGGTGTTTTATGATAAGTGTTATATCTTGTATCTTGAATTTGAATATTTTGACATGTATGCTCATGGTTTGTGAGATTATGAATGATTTCCGTATAAGACTGTCTGTATGGTGTTTGATCAGAAATGGTGGCTGCATGCTTATATTGGAAAGACCATATATGACTTACGTATATATTTGTACATATGTATATTTTGAACGGATTCAGTATTCAAGTCTGTTCTCGGGAAATCTATTCCCTTATTTTATCTCAAGTAATGCCTTGGATAGATCTTCCCATAGGGACACCCTTTTTAAAGTTTACCTAAGAATCTGCCGAAGTATTTTATGGCGTAAGTCTGAAAAACCCTGCACGAGAGAGAGAATGGTCCTCTTAGACTTAGGACATTTCGACGTTTCGACACCTGGGGTATCTAGGTGCGAGCCCTCTTGTACTTGCGAGTCCCGAAACTCTGACCCACGAAATCCTGAAATGACAGTGTGTGGATGAATTAAGGACCTTTCGATGGTTCGGTACCCAGTATATCCTTCCTCTTGCTAAATGCACGAATGAGATCCTTTCGAAGGATCTAAGGTCGATTACGACCATTAAATTGAATGAAGGAACGTAGGCGTTAATGCCTCGACCCCTTTTTAAGCTTCGTAAGTAACAAGGAAATCGAGACCGTCGATTCCAAGACCCATGGGAGTACCTGGACCGTCTAGCTGTAGAGTACACATGGCGACCGGTAAGTGTTTCGACTTTTCGGCACCCGAGAGATCAGAGGGTAAGAACCCTTGTCCTCACGACTCATGAAATCCCGACATATGAAATCCCGAAATGATAGCGTGTGGGTAAGTTATGAGTTTTCGGAGTTTCAGCACCCGGGGTACCCAAGTGCGAGTTCTCTTGTACTCGCAAGACCTGAAACCCCGATTCACAAAAACCCAGAATGACAACGTGTGGACGAGTTAGGACTTTTTGGTGTTTCAGAACCCGGAATACCCAAGGGAGTAGTTCCTTGTACTTGTAAGTCCCGAATCCCCAACCCACAAAATTTCGATGCGTGAAATCCCGAAATAGATGCGCAGGTTAAGAGTTGGTACTTCGGAGTTTCGGCTCCTGGAAGATCTAGATGCGAGACCTCCTGTCTGCGCACTGCGCGAATCTCCGATCCGCGAAACCCCAAATTTTGAACGAGGGTAAGACGAGTGGGTGTATCGGCTTTTCGGTACTCAGGAAATCGAAGAATGTGACTCTTCGTCCTCTTGTATCGTGAATTCCCAACTTACGAAATCCCGATAAGGCATAGTGTGAATTGGATCGGTGTTTCAACATTTCGGTACCCGAAAGACACAAGGGTAAGTTTTCCTTGTACGCGCCAGCCCCAAAATCCCGATAAGCGAAATGCTGAAATGGATGAGTACGTATAGCCTTGGGTGTTTTGGGCGTTTCGGTACCTGAGACCCCAAAGGAAAATTTTGTTTTGTGTACCTACTAGATGCGAAGTCCCAATGGGGAAAGTTCTGATATGGCGTAGTGCACAAAGTCTTGATTCTTCAGAGTTTAGAGTTTGGTATTTCGGAGTTTCGGCTCCCGGAGGATCTGGGTACGAGACCTCCTGTCCTTGCACATCCCGAAATCTTGATATGCGAAACCTCGAGAGGACCTAGTGCGCATAAATCTGGTACTTCGGTGTTTCTGCTCCCGGAGTACTAAAAGGGCATGAACCCCTTGACATTTTATTCCGCGAAAAATCCAAATGAGTGAAATCCCGAAATAAGTTGAGAAAGATATATATATATATATATATATGTAGATTTTGGAGTTTCGGCTCCCGAGAGACCCAAGTGTGAGACTTCCTGCCATCGCACCTCCCGAAATTCCGGTATGCGAAATCCCTAAGGGTAGATTACCTGGACTTAACCTGGGTTGTTGTTAATCTCGTTAAGCGGTTAGATCCGTTTCGGGTTTCGGCCCTTCAAAAGACAAGAGAGAAAGGGAAATACATGCCTCGCGATTTTCCAAATCGCGAAAGCCGACGAGTATCTCTCCGATAAGGCCCGTGGTCATAGCCATTGATCATATGAGTAGGGATCATGGATGGGAGGGTCTGTATCAGGCCCTGTACGGATTCGAGGAATTTCGTTCCTCAGAGAAAAGAAGAAAAAGGCCGAAAATTTTCGAATTCTGTAGTGGGTATGTTACAACCTTCAGGAATTAAAATTAACCTTCCTTCTTCATCTAAAAGAGGCAACTATGTTTGTATATGGATGGTAGGACCTAATTTTTCCTTCAAACAAGAAACATGAAAAAATTCATGCAATTTTCCTTTATTTGGAATATTGAGGACGTAAGAAACTTGTCCAACTCTCTTTAGAATTTGTTAGGGTACATAAAAATTAGGATCTAGTTTATGTTTCTTGTATTTTTTTTAGAGAACTTTGCTTTTAAGCCTGCGATCGAATAAAAACCCAATCACCTATCGTAAATTCTCTGTCAGTTCTTCTTTTTCCAGCTTGTTGTTTCATTCAATTCCTTGCTTGTATGAGGTGAGCTTTAAGAGTGTGTATAACTTCATCTAACGCGGCTAGATAGTCTTACATGGAAGGAACCTTAGAATTGATAACATACTCCTTAATATAGGGAGGCAAATACCTATACAATGTTTCAAACAAGGGATTTTTTACTGAGGTATGATATGTACTATTGTACGACCATTCTGAAAGATGTAGCCAATTGATCCATTGTGTCTGATGATCATTGAAAAAATTCCTTAGATATCCTTCGAGACATTTATTAACCACTTCAGTCTGGCCATCTTTTTGGGGATGGTATGAAGTACTCATGGTTAAGGATGTCCCCACCTGGAAAAATAGTTTTTTCCAAAAATTGCTAGTAAACTTGGGATCCCTATCACTTACTATAACTTTGGAAAATCCATGAAGTTTAAAAATATTTTTAATATAGTTATCGATGACTTGGATGGCCTTGGTATTTGAAGAGATCCCAAAAAAGTGGGCATATTTGGTTAATCGGTCGACGATTACAAATATAGTGTATTTTCCTTCAGAGGTAGGAAGACTAGTAATAAAGTCCATATATATTTCAGACCATTTTTGGGTTGGGATATGAAGGGGTTGTAGAAGACCTGGAGGAGCAATAGTTTCAAATTTTTTTCATTGATAGGTGTCACACTATACCACATATTTATGAATGTTAGATCACATACATTTCCAGAAGAAGGATTGGCGTATATTGTAGTAAGTTTTGAAGAAACCCAGATGGCATACTGACGAAGAATCATGATTTTCTTTCAAAACTTGGAGTTTGAACTTGGAAGAGCCAGAGAAAAATATCTATTTTTTGTACCACAATATTTCATTCTCCCAAGTGAATTTGGGATTTGCGGTTGGGTTTCTTTCGACTTCCTCTACCATCCTTCTCATTTATGGATTTTTGATATACTCAGTTTGAACTTTTGAGATCCATTCGGGAATGATGATGGAAATAGTGCAAAGAGTAGTTTCATTATCGAGTTTCCTTGATAACTAGTCTACAACCAAATTATTCTTCCCTTTTTTATAAATAATATCAAAATCAAAGACCTAGATTTTTCTCACCCATTTTTGTTGCTCTGAATTTTTTTTTTTTGAGTTAAAAAATAATTCAAGCTATTGTGATTCGTTTTCATGAGAAATTTCATTCCAAACAAGTATTGTTTCCACTTAACCAAAGAATGCATAAATACCAACATTTCTTTGTCATATGTTGATTTTGTTTGCTCCCTTGGTTTGAATTTCAACTTTTGAATGCGATGGGATGATTATCTTGCATAAGTACGACACCTAATCTAGCTCTTGAAGCATCACATTCAAGGACAAATGTTTTGGATAAATTTGGTGCTGACAAAATCATGGTGGATTTCATTAAGATCTTCAACCTTCTAAAACATGCTTCATCTTCATCGTTCCACTTAAATGCATCTTTTTTCAATAATGTTATTAATTGGACCATAATTTTTTCATAGTTTCGAACAAACCTTCTGTAGTACCTGGTAAGACCCAGGAAGCCTTGTAACGATGTGATTGATTTGGGGCTAGAACACTCAGTAACTTCTGCAATTTTATTTGGATCAACCTTGATTCCTTCATCTGATACGATATGTCCCAAAAATACTTTCTCTTTTTTTCCAAAACTGCATTTGGATTTGTTAGCGTAGAACTTATTCTCTTGAAGGATTTTTAATATTGTCTCAATGTGTTTGAGGTGTGAGTTCCAGTTCTTTCTTTAAACAAGGATATCATTGAAGAAGACAAGTCTAAAATTTTGTAGGTACAGACGAAATAAATAATTCATTAATTCTTGGAAGGTAGTGGGAGCATTGGATAAACATAAAGGCATGACTTGAAATTCGTACAACCCTTCATGTGTACATAAAGCAGTTATGGGAACACCTTCCTCTTGAATTATTATTTGGTAATAAACTGATTTCATGTCTAGCTTGGAGAAATATTTAACGCCATGGATCTCATCTAATAACTCATCCACAATTGGAATTGGAAATTTATCCTTTATCGTAATTTTGTTCAATGCTTGATAATCAATACAAAGTCTATATGATCCATCCTTTTTCCTAACAAGTATGACCAGAGTTGAGAAATGACTCTTGCTTCGTATAATAACATCACAATCCAATAATTATTGAACCAAGCTCTTGATTTATGTCTTATGTTGGTGCGAATGTCTATAATATTTTTTTCTAATTGGTGTGGAGTTGGGGATCAATTCTATGATGTGATCTCTAGAACAAGGTGGAGGAATCCCATGAGGAAGTTCCTGAAAAATGGTGTTATATTTTCCAAGATTTTTTTCCAATTTCTTGGTATCATCATTTTTTTCCTCCTTAGTAGTACCCTCTATTGCATAGCAGTGTAAGAAATAATCCTGGGCTCCCCTTTTAATCATTTTTTCCATCCTATTGGACGACACTATTTGTGGGGGAGGACAATTAATTCCATGTAATTTGTACTTTTCTCCATTTTGATAAAACCTTATAAATTTCTCTTGTAAGTTTAATTCAATAGTACCAAGCGTGGCTAACCATTGCCCCCCCAAGAAAATACCGACCCCTCCGATTGGCATATCATACATAATAGATTTTAATTTGTAGTCACTCATGGATATTTATACCTTGTGGCATTTCCCATCACATGACGTAGTCCTATTTCCCGGGATGGAGACTTGAAATTCAGAGGTAGGATGAATGAATATGGTTAATTGCCTTGCTATCTTTGTATCTATAAATTTATGTGAACTTCCACTATCAATGAACACTATTAATTTAGTTTTCTTAACATAGCCATAAACTTTCAGAGTTTGGGGTTGAGAAATACTCATCATTGCAGCAACAACGAGTGTCATATTTGCGTTTTGATTACCTAAATCATGGGGATTTCATGAGTCTGCATTATTTTCTTCTTCATTAGATGAAGATATGTCCCTTGCTTCTTCGTCCTTTTCACTGTCACTCTTGTCTATTTCGCAATGAAAAAACTTTTTGTCTTTGCACTTATAGCTTGGTTTCCAACTAGATGCATTACATTTAAAACATCAGTCATTATCTTGTCTCATATATGGTGGCAATTTCCTTTTGTTAGTGGGAATATATTTGGAGCTAGAGTCATTGACTGAGCGTCATGCTAAATTTTGATATACTTTAAGTTTATTTTGAGTGATTTTATCTTTCTGGCGAGCTTGCTCGATATCTTTAGTGTCAAGTAATTCGAGCTCATTTCAAATATTTTCCTTTAATCCTGATAAGGATATTTGAAGTAGCCAATCTTCTAATATATTAGGTACATGAGTGGCTAACGCATGTAAATCCTGAAAATTTTTTTCCACTATACCAGACTATTGTAATCAGGTGAGTTTAGAAAAAACCCCTTTTTCTTCTGTGTCAAGAAATCATAGAAATAAGTTCTTTTTTAATACAACCCAGTCTCTTGCAAGAGATTTGGATTTTTCTCTCCATCATAGGAACCAGTCATACAACAAGTAATTCAGATGTATGGATGTGCCATTAATTTTTTCCTCATCATCACAAATTTGGTAATACTTGAAGTACTGCTCGATTTTATTTACCCATCTTGTTGCTTCTCTTGCGTCGAATCCATCAAATTCTGGAACAATAATCTTCACTTTGGGCATGCCATTATTGTAAATGCATTGAACCTTCACATAATATATCTAGTTGGAAAATAAAACACACATTTGCAGAGAGAAATTGAGAAAGAAGAAGCAAGAGAGAAAGAATGGAAGAATTATCATTAACCATATTCCACACTCAAAGAGTGAATAATTTACAATAAATATAGGCTACATGAGTAACTAATGCACCATAGTAGTGATCTAGAGAGATCTAGACACTCACTGACAAACATTGGAGTGAACTGCCACCTGGTCCTAGTTAACTGATCCATGCAATCATCAGTTAACTGAGTCACGACTTCCACTAGTCTAACTAAGTGTAACTGACTCTAAATGGAAGAGGAACATCCTATTTTGTAGGGGAATATTCTATAGAGAGAATATTCTCATCCAAGGAATATTTCTCAACATTGGACTGTAAAAAATAGAAAAATATTTATAGGTGAGTGTGTAATATCTCCAACACCCCCCTGAACACTACTAGGGTGTACATGATGATTGGGTACCAACAACCAAGGCCATGTTAGGTACCCATTGTATAATGCATATAAGAACGAGACACTAAACAAAAATGAGGAAAGAGGGAAAACCTCAT